>ML776893.1:1639389-1650896 GCA_009831015.1 Picea engelmannii | reverse complement strand
TGTGTGTGTGTGTGTGTGTGTGTGTGTGTGTGTGTGTGTGTGTGTGTGTGTGTGTGTGTATTATTTCTATATTTTTTTAAAGCAAGACAAAAACTGATTTTGATTTTATAGATTTGATGGTTGGATGTTAGGAGTTAGACTTAGTTCCTTGTCTCCACTTAGGTATTTGTGGGGTCAAGAAGTATTGCCCTCTCAATATTGGTTATCCAAGGATTTTGTATTAAAATGAGAGACTATAACATCAAGGGAAAGTAGTCTCTTATCTAATCAGGACTAGTCATGAAAACCAAGGACCTATAAGAAGGGTTTTCCACAAGGGAAAAATCTTCACTAACAAGATAAATTATAACTTTAATATAATGATTAAAACCCTTGAAAAGGAACCAAAAGGAAGAAAAAACAAAGAAATGAATTAAGCACTTACCCAAGTTAACAAGATAAGGAGAGAACCAACCCCGGAACATATCCTCTCCAATTATTTAACAAACTCTTTGAATGGATCAATATTGCTAGATATGTACAACTCTTGAAACGTCAAACAATAAATTTTATGAACCAAGAAAGAGACATCCCCAAAATTGACACCAAGTAAACTCCAAGAAATGCATTCTATTAAAATCTTGTAAAAATGATCTCCAACAATTCATAACTATTTGGAATGAGAGGAGTGCCTCTATTTCTAGATGATGCCTTTACCTCATTCTCATTTTTTATTCCCTAAATTAAGCCTAAGGAAGTAAAGTAAAAGGGACTTGTAATCCACATAAGAAAGGAGACTAAATCCAAAATAGAAGTAATGATATTACAATTTGAATAAAACCCTCATGAAGGGGATGTCAACCTAGAAGCAGAAGTCAAGCAAAACTCCAATATATACAAGTTACACAATATCTCCTTAAAGAATAGGGGAAACCCATATAAATAAACAAATACCTTTCATAATTCACAATTCACCTCCCTCAATAATGAATACATGATCTCTTATATATAGCTATTCACACTTGCACATGAGGCCCCTTTATCACTAGGTTGACCCTATTACATATGTATTTACACATTAAATGTACATTTAGGCCCATATATTCCCCCCATTGGGGTCATATCATACAAATTTAGCCATATATATGCCCCCCTTGGGTCATAACATAGTACCCTCCTTAACAAATATTTGTCCTCAAATATTTGCATTTAAAGGCTTCACCTGTGATGAAACCAACTAATATGATTTATTATGTTCCTACTTTCTTCATTCCATTTTTTATTATCTATCCATCCAAAATCATTTCTTTTCGATCTTAATCCTTGGTGTCTAGTTGTTTCATAATTTTCTTTCCTTTGATTCCATGTATTTTTGTTGAAGCTTCTTCTTCAAGTATATTCTATTGACCTTCTTGAATCTTGTCTTCTTTCTCCTTTTGAAGCTCCAAGGTGACCCCATCTATCAATTTTTGACATCCTTCTTCAATTTTTGCTTGCATTTCTGACTTTACCTCATCCGTATTTAAGGATTCCTCAACCTTCTTGCCAATTTCCTCTTGCAGTGTTTTGGTAGATTCTTCATCCAAGATCCTTATTTCTTATTTATTTTGACAATTATTCATTTCTTCTTTCAATATCTTAACCTCATCCAATATTTTTTTATTATGGCTTCGTAATCTACATATCTCTTCATCTTTATTTTTCAAATATTCCCTTGATTAATCTTTTTCCCACTTGCCTTTGCTAGTCTTTTCTTTCTTTAGTTTCTTAAAATCCTTAATGAGTGATTCATTAAGGGATATTATCTTAGATAGATCCTTACCCTTCTTCTTAATATATTCCTTTTCTTCTTTTAATTCATCTTGAATTATATACATTTCCTCCATTTTTTTTATCCCTAATCCATTTATCTGAAAAAAGTTTTTCAAATTCTTCCCATGTGGAGTGGAGTCTAGTATATTCACCAAGGTTTGTCCACCACTTATGAGATCCACCCAAAAAACAAAAGTATTCCCCACAAGGACTTATACCAATCCTCATACAATATTCCTTTACCATCCTCAACCATTCCATGAGACCGATTTCATATTTATCTTCATCTCCACTAAAGTTAGGTATTGTCATTGATTCTTAATTGATGTCTAACCCCAATCCTTGAATTACAACCTCAATATATTAAGGATAAATGTGTCAAATAGTTATAATCCTATTTACAATATAATATTATAGGTTTTATATTTCCAACGGTTTTTGATTCATCTCAATCGGAGAATCCAATAAAAAATTATGATAGTTTTAAGTCAACATACCTTGGAAACCCTGATTTGGAGTCTGTCCTCTTGGCCAACCTTACTTCTGATGTATATCTACAATTTAAGCCCTTTTGAGTCTGAAATTGTGAACTGTAGTACTCTGAAATTTCTTCTCTGCAATTCCACAGGTCTCACCAAAATTGGATTTGACAAGTGGAATCCATGGTAACTTTCCCACACCTTGCTAATTTTTTTCCTTTCCAGGAGAGCACACTTGTACATCATTCCCCACGCACAATAATTGATATAAATTTCTAAAAAAATGTACAATAAATACTAATGCCTATCCATTTTTCAATGCAACTTGTCTCACTCAATTGGGATACTCTAGGAAGAATTTATGACTGTTTTACCTGGAACACCTGTTTGAGACTAGTTAATAGGACTAGTCATATACCCTATCTTCCACAGAGTGTATATACGAAATTGAAATGACACAGAAGCTAAAATTCGTACCAAAGGTACTCCGATAAGTCTTATAAATATTATCTAGTTTTATCCTTTTGAAAATTCTCCAAGAAAATGTTATAGAAAAAATGAAATAATGACTATCTTGAGGAGAAAAACCCTAGGATAAGTTCGTTGATACCAAATGTAATGAACCGAATCCTTACAAATATCATAAAATAACAAAAGTACACATCATGTACAGAATGTGAGCATGGAGCACAACTCCAATATAGATAAGTTACACAATAAATCGTTAAAGAATAGGGGAACCCCCTATAAATAACCAAATACCTTTCATACTTCACAATTCACCTCCCCCAATAATGAATACATGATCTCTTATATATAGCTATTCATACCTGCACATGAGGCCCCTTTATCCCTAGGATGACCCTATTACATATGTATTTACACATTACATGTACATTTAGGCCCATATATGCCCCCTCTTGGGGTCATAGCATATACATTTATCCATATATATTCCCCCTTGGTTCATAACAATAGCCTTGAATGTTCAACGTTCCCATGAAAAAGGACTTGAAACATACTTATGAAGCTTCCTAAGAAAATAAACTTCAATTTCTAACTTTCTTTAATGCAACAAACTCATGACAATGTGGAAAGATACCTTGAAAGTAGACTACTCACGAGAATGGGATCATGAGTTTTCATAACATATATTTTAAGTTATCTCCACATCATAAAAGGCACTTTAAGTGAGTTCCACATAATCCCTTTACACAATAATCCTTTAAAAGTAATCAAAAGTACCCACAACTACCATAAACACTTCAATCATAGGTCGACCCTCAAAAATAATGATAATAAGAAAAAAAGGTTACCAATACGTAGGGTGTTCTTCACTTTTCTATGTGGCATGTGTACATGATGTCCATGTGAACATAAATATCCCCTTTGTGCCTTGAAGTGTGTGGTCCATGGCTTGGGACACGTAAATTTCCTCAAACAAGGTGAAACTTTATGTACATATGTAGAATCACCACCATGAGCCCGTGGCCAAAGTGTGCTTATACATAAGAAAAGGGGTCCATGTGGGGTACAAAATAGGTGTTCTATACCATAGGTATGATAACATTTACATTGGAATGAACACTTTTATAGTATATAGAATAAGGGAGTGGCTATAGGTTCCCATAGATCACATGTCTTAGTAGATCCACTTCAAGATGATTGGATACCTACCTAGTACATAAATGATCGACATGATGGGGAGTTACGACCATCAAGGGGCAGTCAATCATAGCAATAAGACCAAACACCATGAGATGGGGACTAGAAGGAAAGGCCATAACCAACCACTAAATGGGTATGGTCTATAAACTATATAAACACTTTTACATCAATCATCCCATCATGACCAAATACAATACATAGATACAACAATAATGACACTTTTGTCTCATCATGATGGTCACATATAGCAAAAACGTGTAGGGTACACTATAGAGAATTTGAGGTGTAAAAGATGGATCCAAGTCGTGGACATGTGATCATCTTGAGCATGCATGATAACTCCATAATATGGGAAAGCTTTAGACTTGAAACATTCTCAACCAATGGATATAAAATACAAGGGAGGGTTAGGACACAAGTCTCCTTTTCCCTTCCCTAAAAGTGAAATAAATCCATGCATAAATTAAATGTGTGTGTGTGTGTGTGTGTGTGTGTGTGTGTGTGTGTGTGTGTGTATGTGTGCGCGCGCGCGCGCGTGCGTATATCCCAACACATGTTAGTAGCACCACATCACAAAGAATGATACGTACATGTAATAAACATTTAAATTTTTATTCTAAAATGAAAATGCATAAATCAATAAAGTAAATGAAACACACAAGTTAATTTAATGATCATGCTAAAGAGATTATTAATTCTAACCCATTCTAACATAATACAAATAACATGTTAAGTAAATTCATAAATCCAATGTAACCATTTAATGAGTTCATCGGTACCTTGAAACTTACCTTTGAGCTTGGTCACAAACCAAAAAAATGAAACATCAAGAATAAAGTAAGCATATGCCAACATCTCCTTCACCTTTCTTCATTCTAAATATGAAGTATGATCATGATGATATGAGAGAAGAATGAGGGCATGAAAAGGTTTACCCATACAACTACAAGCTTCTTCAATCTGTAAGTGAATAGGTCTGATGTAATCATCCTTCTTGTCATAAGCATAGGACAAACCATCACTTCTACTCATCAAATCATCAAGCAAGAGGGACTCTGAGGGTGGATCCAATAGAAACCTACAAGAATATTGTTTCCCCTCGTTACTAATATCAATCACATATGTGGATGAAACATGAGATATCCCATTAGACTTGAGAAAATATGTAAATCCCTTACTCATGGTTGGTTGCACCTATATGTGAGGTTGAAAACTATTGTAATAATACCAAGTTCGAGAATGTTGATAACTACCAAAACATATATCTTCAAAACCACTATCACTAGATAGATGTTTTTGAATATGAAAGTCATGAGTTGGGGACTACCATGGCTAAAACAATTCTACTGTCATCTAGCCATGAAAAACCCCATCTTGTACATGTAAATCATCCTCATTGGTGGGAGGACATAGCTTTTCCTGCATCGTGGATTAGTTTTACATTCAGTGATTGTGTTTGGTTGTCCACAAGACCAAAAAAAAACAATTTTGTCTTTAAAATAATCACCATATATATTGTAAATGGGATCCCCATAAAAATAAAAACAGCTTGTATCCCATATATGTCCTTCAATATGGAAAAGGGAATCAATATCATAAGTATCTTTTTTTTCATTCTCTTCATCAAATATGGGTTTCTCCATTATATTTTCCTCTTCCACGTTGCTAAAATATGTATCACGAAAGTCAAAAGCTTGGGAAGGAGAGTAACATATAAAACCCTTTCTTTCTTATGGAAGAGAACCGACATATGCTTGAATTATTTTTTCATGATTTTTCTCTTCACGTACTTTATCTTCAAATGTATCTTTATTTCCAATGGAAACATGAGAATATTATTCATCATCATTTTCTTATTGAGGAGTTGCAAAAAAATATTCAATGGATTCATCATATTCAAGAAAACATTAAGGTGCTTCTTAAGGATTTTCTTCAACAAGATCTTCTTTGTTAATCACATCATGAAATTCTTTGACATTTTCAACATGGTGTACATTTTTCTCATCCTTTTATATTTATGAAATGTAGTGCAACAAAGGCTCATGGGAGGGAGGAGAGGGATTAAACTCATCAAGTAAATCATCATCATGCTTTAGCAAAGAAGTCTCACCACATTTTTCTTTAGTATAATCACATAGGAAAAGGTAGGCATCCTTTGTTTCCTCTATTTATGCAAGAATATAACTCAAGAAGTATTCATATTCCATCATTAGGTTATCGATATTATCCCCTAATCTTCTTATAAAATCAGGAAAGACATAAAAACATTCAACTTCTTCATAACCATAGATCTAATTATTTTGAAACGTTTTTATAACAATAGAAAATATTTTATATTTTTAGGATTCAAGTTTAAATACCAATCCCATGCATGTTTCCATTGCATTGAATGTGGAATTTGTTTAACTAAGGTTCATTCATCAACAATGTTATTCTCTGCCACATAATCCATGAAATATATAAGGTGTCTTGAGGCCAACCATGGATTTCCATTAAACATTGGGACCTCACTAGTCCTTGCATCAAAATGAATCTCATATGGATGTAATGGAGTACATGCAAAATCCAAAGGAGAAAACAAAACTTTCCAAAAACTTCATTTCTTAGAGGCCATATTTAAAACATATAATGCGATGATTTATTAATTTTGAAAATTTCATACCAGTCATACAAATACCTAATATGTGGAGTCAAAAATATAAATTCAGAATTATGAGAATTTGGGTTCATAGATAACTTACCATCCTTTGGATCAATCCCAAGTTATCTTTACCTTTTAATCTTTCTTCATGGGAACTACCTCTTGCAATTTACCTCTTTGTTATGTTTTATTTGAGTGTTACCTCTTTCTTATATTTTATTTTAGTGGAGTTTCTAGATGAGACAACCAAGTTTAGCATTCAAAACAATCTCATCAAGGTAAAAATACAAGAAAACGTACCAAAAACCTCAGAATTGGTGTCAAAAAATGATGCAGTTGTCATCAATAATGTCATCTCCGGAAACGTCTCCAAAAATTCATTCCTTGACAATGACACCATAAAATGTTTTGGAAAACATGGTGGGGCTCAAATCTATAACCATAAGGTTCTCCCTAGAAATGGTGCCAGAAAATGTTACCTCCCAAATTAGCACCCTTGTAAGATCCCCAACTATCATGCTAAGGAGGTAAGAACACTAAGGAAATGCACCACTATCACCTTAGTAATTTTCCCCTTCACTTTAGGCTAACTCCTAGAAGCCACGAGGGGTATCCTAGTCTAAGTGAAGTAAACATGTCAAGTAAGTCACTGTCCTGTGAAAGATTCACCTTAACAAACAACACCTAGATATACAATTAGATAGACTAGTGTTGATATGTGATAATCTTCCTTAAATGATATTCAATATAAAAGAAGAGCATAAACCACCCCAATATTATGAGGGTTAGTGTTATTGGACAAATTAATCAATGCAGGCACATACTCATACAATCAAAATATTGATTCATACAGTGCAGAACATATCACTTTCCTTATATTCATACAATCAAAATACTGATAAGTAAGGACTCATACCTTTTTATCAATATTTGTCCTCGCTAATTGTAGCTCCTAGCTTGATCCATAGGTTTTCGAATGGAAAAATATATAATAAGACAAGCTAAATAGTGAAAGAAACAATAGTATTTTGAAAAATCTATACAAATGACCAAGGAGAAATGTAATAAATACCATTTACAATAAAAACTCTCTATAGGAAAGGAAACATGTTACTACATTAATAATAATGGAATAGTTACAACCAACGCCTTGGTGTTGTGAGATTCTTTCCAATGGTTGATTTCTCAAATACCCACATTGCTTCCATGAGTTCCATCACCATCAATTGAATACTTTGACACAAGAATCTCTCAAGGACAAAGAACAATCTTCTAATCACAAATCAGAAGCTAAAGCTATCAACCACTCTTCACTACTAGTTATTCTCCACTAGTTGTTAACCTTTTCTTATGAGAGAAGTCTCCTTTTATAGATTGAAGAGGAGGTTAGGATCTCCTCAAATCAGGAGTAAAATGATATGTAAACGTATAGGAAGACACCTCATATACAAAGCTTATCTTCTATAAACTTCACAAATTTCTTCTTTTTCCTCCTTTTCAAATAGTGTCACACCCTATGAACTA
This sequence comes from Picea engelmannii, assembly GCA_009831015.1. Classification (NCBI taxonomy): domain Eukaryota; kingdom Viridiplantae; phylum Streptophyta; class Pinopsida; order Pinales; family Pinaceae; genus Picea; species Picea engelmannii. The sequence goes on along the minus strand of ML776893.1, from coordinate 1,642,793 downwards.
TCAACGTGTGACACTGTCACATGCTGCTATGGTGCAACATGTGACACTTAAGAGTGTCTCATGTTGCAATGGTACAACATGTGACACTTTAAAAAAAAAGTGTTTTTAAATACATTCTGGCTTCTTTCAAGGAATTTTTTTTCTTCAGTGATCATGGCTTTGAAGCTTTGAATGATGGAAAGGAGGTAAATATTATTAGTTGTGGAAAAATAATGTGTAACGGTTAGGATATAATTATTACGTGCTTAGTCTAAAATAAGAGATAGATTCTACATTAAATGCAAACTAGCACTAACAAATTACAAGCTTAAATGATATGTAATCATGGAATTTGCATAAAGTTGTAAGAATGGACGGTGATTCCCCTTAGGGTTTCACCCAAAAAATATCCCAATAAAAGATAAACAAAGTTAGCAACTAGGAGATAAATGTCACAATTAGATATGTAATATAAACTTGATAAATAATCTAGAAATGAAATATAGACTAGGATAGGGTTAGAATACACCTTTAAAGCACAAAACCCTAGCCTTTAGGGTTTCTCCAGATTTAATTTCTAATGCAACAAATTAATTATATATTTGAAGAACTCATTAAAACAACCCACGTGATCTTAGAATAATCCTTAAAGCACAATGAGGGAAGGCCAATTTTCCTTCCTAGGGTTATATATTAACAATGAAGAATCAACCCTTGTACAACATGTCTAAAAATAAATATATAACATTAATAATTCGCTAGACAATAAATACATATTTTATTTATTTTTATATTTTATATATATATTTGGATTTCTATATTTTATAAAGAAAGAAAGGAAATGATTTCCATTTTATACTTAGTGCCTTGTCTCCACTTAGGTATTTATGGGGTCGAGAAGTATGCCCCTCTAAGTATTGGTTATCCAAGGATTATGGATTAGAATGAGAGACTAGAATCTCAAGGGAAGGTAGTCTCTTATATTATCAAGACAATTAATGAAAACCAAGGCCCTTCAAGAAGGGGTTTCGCCAAGGGAAAAACCTTCATAAAAAAGATCAATTATAACTTGAATATAATTATTAAAAGCATTGCAAGGAATGAAAAGGAAAAAAAAAAAACGAAATGGTTTAAGTACGTACCCAAGTTAACCAAGGAAGAAGGAAGGAACAAACCCTACAACATCTCCTCTCTGGGTAGTTAAGAAAATCTTTAAATGGATTGATTTTTCTAGCTATGTAGAATTATTGAATCTTCAAAATAATATATTTAATAACCAAGAAAGAGAGAACTCTGAAATTGACACCAAGAAAACTCCAAGAAATATCTTCTATTAAAGCCTTGTAAAAATGATCTCCAACAATTCACAACAATTTGGAATGAGAGAAGTGCCTCTATTTATAGATGAGGCATTTATCTCCTTCTCAATTTTTATTCCCTAAATTAATCCTAAGAAAATAAATTAAAAGGGACTTGTCATCCACATAATCAAAGAAACCACATCCAAAATATAAGTAATGATATTACAATGTGCATAAAATCCTCATGAGAGGGGATGCCACCACTGAAGGGGGAGAAACTAGCCTTGGATGCTCAATGTTCCTATGAAAATTTCCATGAAATGTACTTAAGAATCCTCCCAGGAAAATAAAACTTCAATGCCCAACTTCCATTAATGCAACAGACTCATGAAAATATGGAAAGATACCTTTAAAGTGGACAACTCATTAGAATGGGACCATGAGTCTTCATAACACATATTTTAAGTTATCTCCACATCATAAAAGGTACTTTAAGTGAGTTCCACATCATCCCTTTACATAATAATCCTTTAAAAGTCATCAAAAGTACCCATTCCTATCATGAACACTTCAATAATAGGTTTACCCTTAAAAATAATGATAATAAGCTCAAAAAGTGGTTGATTTGGAGGGTATTCTTCACTTTTCAACGTGGCATGTGTACATAAGGTCCATGTTGACATAAAAAATTTCCTTTGTGCCTTTGAGTGTGTGGCCCATGGATTGAATCATGTGAATTTCCTTGAACAAGGTGAAACTAGATGAATATATGTAGAATCACCTCCATGATATTGTGGCCAAAGTGTTCTTATACATAAGAAAAGGGGTCCATGTGGGGTATAAAATAGGTGTAGTAAACCATAGGTATGATAACCTTTGCATTAATATAAACACCTTTACATAGTATATAGAATAAGTGAGTGGCTAAAGGGTCCTATATATCATGTGTCCTAGTAGATCCATCTCAACATGCTTGGATACCTACCTAGGAAATAAATTGATGACATGATGGGCGTTACTTCCATCAATGGGTAGTCAGTTGTAGAAATAAAACCAAACACCTTGAGATGGGGACTATAAGGACGAGCCATGACCAACTACTAAATGGGTCTAGGATACCAACTAGACAAACAATTTTACATCAATCATCCTATCATAGCCAAATACAATACATAGATACAACAAAAATCACACTTTGGCTCATCATGATGGTGACATTTGTTGAAGCAATGCAGGGTACACTACAGAGAATCTAAGGTGAAACACTAGGTACAAGGGTCTTAACATTATCAAATTATGTGTGTGTGTGTGTGTGTGTGTGTGTGTGTGTGTGTGTGTGTGTGTGTGTGTGTGTGTGTGTGTGCGCGCGCGCGCGTGTGTATGTATGTATTCATAGAAATAAAAGAGGTATTTATTTTAAGATTATGATATATGTCAAGACAAAAATATTAAAAATAGTAAAACATATTTTATTTTTTTTAATTTATATATTTGGAATCTGCATAGTTGACTTTATATGTGTCTGTAGTTTCGTCTATGACATATTTGTGTAGCCTATAGAAAAATAACGTAAAAAATAGATATATTGAGGGGTATTTAGAAAAAAAATGAGGTTTTAATGTGTATGGATCCCAAACCACCAAATTTGTTGCCCTAAACATAAATATAAGGAAACCAACTCAGTAGACATGTATGTTAGAGTTGTCACTCGTGTCCAAAAAAAATTGAAATGAAAAGAATGTGCATGTGCTATAGGAACATGGATGTGCTCTAGGAACATGCATGTGCTTTAGGAATGCAAAAGAACTTTAGAACGTGTGTGTGTTCCTAGAGATCATGCATGTTCCTAGAGTGCACATATGCTTTTATGTCTAAGTTTTCACAAGGTACATATAACAAGATGTTCCAAAGGAATCTTGTAGACATATGAAGCCATAAACAACATCTTAAATCACCAAAAAGGTCCTTTCAAGGGTATCCTTGGTCACCTGATGGGAATAGTCAGAATTATGAGTCTTTTGAACTTGGATATGGTTAAGGGAAAAAACCCAAGAGTTAGTCCCTCGAGGAATATTATAGGATTTTGGGGCCAATAAAAACACTTTGAATAGCCAAAAATGAACT
>ML776893.1:1555514-1607491 GCA_009831015.1 Picea engelmannii | reverse complement strand
TCACCAAAGTCAATTCCCTCTACCTGGGAATAACCTTTTGCTACTAACTGAGCTTTGTATTTCTCCACTTTTCCTTATACATTCAGATTCTTAAAAACCCATTTTCTACTAATGGGATTTCTTCTAGATGACAACTCCACTAGATCCCAAGCCTCGTTATTTTCCAAAGCTGCCATTTCTTCAACCATGGCCTTTTTCCAAAGTTTTCCATCCTCTGAATCCACTACCTCTCTAACAGTTCTAGGATCATCATCAGTGATAAACAAAGAAAAAATTGATTGGAAATAAGGTGGAGTATACCTTTTTGGTTGCCTTCTTTCCTGAACTGATCTCCTCAATACTGGAGTATGAGGCTCTTCTTCTTTTGATTCCTATTTTTTTGTAGAGTCTGATTCATTATCCTTCAATTCAAACTCTAGTTTCTCTGGTTTTTTCCCCCTTGGTAGGAATTCCTATTTGACAACATATTTGATTTCTCTAAATACCACATCTTGAATATACACTACCTTACTTTATGGGTTCCAAATATTATAAAATTTTAGACCATATTTATAGTCAATAATTGTACACTTTTCTTCATTTTTATCCATCTTACTCCCATTTTCCTTTAGAATGTGTACATAAGAATCATAACCAAACACACTGAGATGTGTAAGAGACGGTTTCTTTCCATTCCTTACCTCGTGTGGATTATTTTCATCCAATGTTGATGAAGGTGATTGATTTACTAGATAACAACCAATATTTGTTTCCTTTGCCCAAAATTCTTGTCCTAACCTGGCACCACTGAGCATGCTCGATTTTCCATCAGAATCATTTTCATCATTTCTCCAACTCAATTCTAATGAGGTGTATACGAAGTATTATTCTACCTTGATATACCACACTTTTTACATAATTCCTTGAATTCATTCCCACATAATTCTTCACTATTATCTATCCTCAACACCTTGATTTTTTTCTCTGTCTAATTTTCCACGAGAACTATAAACTCTTTGAATTTGTTAAATACTTCATATTTCTTCCTAAGGAAATAAATCCATGTATTCCTCAAGAATACATCTATGAATGAGACATAGTATACATATTTACCTAGTGATGGAACTGACACAGGTCCAAACACATCATTATAAACCAACTATAATAATCCCCCTCCCCTCGTAGCACAATAGGGGAATCTTACCTTATTTTTCTTCTCATATAAGAAATTTTCATAGAAATCAAAATGTAGAGAGAAATTGGACATATCTTCAACCATACCCTTACCATGTAGTACTTGAAGGCCCTTCTCTCTAATATGTCCTAGTATTTTATGCCACAACATAGTATTTTCTCCAGAGACTATAGGATTTTTTCATTATTTAACTCTAATCTCAGGAATAGTGGAACTGTTGTACCCATAACTAATGGTGACTCCATTCAAATTAAATAGATTTCCAATATCAACTCCCCTCAACAGCACCATTTCTCCTTTAACCATCATGAAAGTTATTTTTTCAAACATTGTTTTACACATGCATTGTCCATATTACTTACATAAATCAAATTTATGTCCAATGTTGGGATGTGCATAACACCAGGGAGTTTTCTAATCCTACCATCCATGAGATTCAACTTAAATTTTTTTGATCCTATTATTTTGGCTATTGATTCATCTCCTAGAAAAAAATTACCCCCATCATACCTTTCATACTCACAAAACCATTGCTTGTGAGGATTCATATGAAAGGATGCGCCCGAGTCAACAATACATGCCTCATGATCTATGTGTGTGCTTGAAGAATGAAAGTACACATCCCCTTCTTCATATATGGAGGTTTTTTCTTATATGGAGGGATCATCATTAGATCACTTCCCTCTCTCCCCACTTTTGGATCTAAAGTGTTTCTTGTAATGCCCTTATTTTCCACATCTCCAACATATCTTTATGAATTTTCTAGGAGATTTAGATATTTCTCTAGATTTATATCTCCCACTTGAGGAATTATTTTTATTTCTTTTCTAGGAGCATAGTCTTATAAATAAGGCATATGTGCTCTATCCTTCCATGTTTTCTTTCATCATATCCGCCAACAACAAGGATGAGACCACAACATTGAATATTAAAGTAGTTTCATTACTATGTATGGATACAAGCAGGCTATTCCACGATTCCATTAAAGAGAAAAATAAATCGATACACTTATCTTCATCATAAATCTTAATATCAACAGAAAATAATTGATTTACCATCGTATTGAAGGAGTTCATATGCTCTTTCATCCTCAGGTTGTATAGCTTCTTCTATAGGAATAATTTGTTTACCAAGGAATTAGATTGATACAAATCCCCTAATTTATCCCACAATTCCTTGGTTTTAGCTTTCCTTGACGCATTCAATAACACTAAATCTAAGAGATACAATCGGATAATTCTCTTTTCCTTCTGATCCAAATGTTTCCATTCTTCTCTTGACATTCTCATAGGTGCAGCTCCTAGATCCACAACGATCCATTGATCTTTGTCTACCAAAATATCTTCCATCTTGAGCTTCCACGTCTCAAAAAATTTCCCATTAAATTTTATGATCTCTACTTTTTAACTCTTCACAATTTCTTTTCACCATAAGAATGGATATTGTAGATATCTCACTATAACAAGGTTTATGACAAACCCAAGACAAACCCTTAGCCACAAAGGCATCCTCTGAAGCCAAAAAATGTTGTGATACCAAATGTAAGTTTTTAAACCTTTCACAGTAATGCAACTCACACACAAATCCTTAAAACATAAAAGAAATAAATTGCAGTCACACATATACACAAAGATTTAACTTGGAAACCCAAACAAAGAAAACCAATAACATTTTTCAGAGCCACACCTCTAATTCTTATTCATCATCATCCAACTTCATTGTTTACAATACAATATATAGCATCCTGAAACATCCAAAAAACCTAATCTATTGACCGATATTAGACTACAACCCTAATTCCTTGACCATAATCAGAAAACCATGGGATGAAATTTTATGCACCACTAAACCTTTAAAGGAAAAATAATACCCCTGGAAAAGGTGAAAAAACACCAAAACAATTGGAGAATAAACCCCACAAAAGTTTTCTCAGGGGAGGGTGACCTACAATCATGGAAATAATATAAAACATACCCAATAGAAGAAAGAGAGAGAGAGAGAGAGAGAGAGAGAGAGAGAGAGAGAGAGAGAGGGTCGGGGGGGAGCATAACAAATATAGAGAGAGAGGGTGAAGAAAGAGGAGGGATAAATACATAGAGAGAAAGGGAGGGAGGTATAGAGAGGGAAGTGGGGAGAGAGAGAATAATGGAGGGGGTGAGACAGAGGGACCTCATCACCTCTGTCCCTACACCCTCTTCCTTAGGGCCATATTCCTTTCCTATCCCTACATCATAGGTAACTATTCTTTCCCATAGGAACATTCACACCATTTACCTCTAGGTTTGGTCCCCCTTCATACTAGGTCTCATTTTCCCTCGACCCATAATCTCGCTATGGCCATATATCTTCCTCAAGGTTCCACACCCCCGTCACTTTCATCCTATTTACCTAGTCACTTATTTAGAACCAAAACCACCTTCAATGTTATCCCCCCATGCCCCAGTTTCCCCTAGGCCCCTCCACACCTTCTCTATCCCTAAAGGTACATGTGCCATTTATGATTTTTTGGAATATTACTCACAAGAGAATATGTGCATTCTTGTGAGGAATGCATGCACATTTTTGTGAGTTAGAAATAAAGGAGAGAACAATTCCCAACCACTTTCTCTCTGAACATAGGTCTCATTTTTTTAGATTACCTAACATCTCCTATGTTCAAACAAAAACAACAAACACTTATTATGTTTTTTAGTGTAATTGGAAAGTAATTTTTTGTCTTGTTGTGTAAATGTGTAATACCCCAGTATTGAGTCCCCATATTAATAATGTATTTTGTTTACTTGATGAAAGGCCAGAGTGCCTAAACAATTAAAAGGGGGTCAGAGTGCTTGGGAAATGTAATATTTTGATCATTTTTAATAATAAAATAATTCATTGGTTGCAATATGGACAAGGAAAAGAGTTACAGGGGGCTATATTTCCACGGGTGAGGGGGATTAAGGGGATAAGACTTTATATTATATTTGATTTAGATATCTTACAATTTTGGGGAGAAAGAAGTAGTTACATGATCTTCCTGGGGAAAATTCCAAGCGGTTCTTGATTTCCAATTAAATATATAAACCAATATTTTGGTTGTTTTGGGGGTTGATTCTTCATTCATTTGTGGCTCATTCATTATTTTTCATTCATTCTTGTTCTTGGTTGGTACAAAGGGAAGAATTGCTAAGGAAATAAGCCATTGTTTTGTTGGATGTAGTAATTGTTGGTATATTCCAACCATGAATTGGTGCATGTATTCCTGAGAGGCATTGGAATATGCTCAGCTTTGTTCACAACTGTGAATCTTGAGAGTCCTAGCATGTACATTCTTGACCAAATGCACTGGAGCCCTAGAAAGAAGTGGAAAACCCAAGGGACTACATGGAAATGAAGGGGGTTCATTGTCTTTGGGTTCTCTAGGATGGAGAAAAGAGAGATAGTGTACTTTGGATTGTTGTGTGTTGATAAACATATGATTGCTTGAGAGTTGACTAGTTTGGGAAGATGAATGTTTCTATGGAACTGTCCTTGAGGATTTATATCCATTGATCATGGGTGACTTGCTATTGAGACTTGGAAAAACAACATCTAAGTTTGGGTGGAACTTCCTTGGTCTACATCCAATTGGTGATTGTTTTTTTTTTAAGATAAGTGATTCCTGTCACGGTTTCCTTTGCTTGTATATTTATTTTTGTTGTGTATTGATTATTATCTTTGAGATATGTATATTTAATGTGCTTTCTTGTTGGTTATGGATATGCATGACAAAATTAAGGATTATTTTTAAGTCTACCATGAATCTTGATTATTGCATGTCTTTCATGCTTCTTTATTAATTAATGGTTATCATATTTCGAGATCAGTTCTTGAAGTGAGATTTTGCAGTAGCGCGATCCAACCTATTGGTGGATAGGTACATTACAAATTGGTATTAGAGCATCCTAGAAGTGTCATATTGGGGTAGTGTGTCTCAGCTGGGTGGATGGGTACATTACAAAATGTTATCAAAGAATTAGGTCACAACACCAAACCTTAAACGCCTGCTACAGGATCAATACTTTCTTTGGAAATTTGTTACTTCGTTATAGGACAACAAAAGATGTTTGCATGCAGATTTTGTTGGAAATAGTTCTATGAATCGAACAATATAGATGAGAGAATATCCATGTGCATTTAGAAGTATTTTAGTGAAATGAATATCATGCGTTGTTGAAATTATGAAAGATCTCTCCGTGTTTACCCTAAATTAAGATTGAATATGTTTGTGTGAAGAAGGTCCTAGTTTCTCAGACCTACGTGAATGACGACAGTTGCATATTTATATATTTCCCATATTCATAAAGGAAAATGAATACACATGGTTTATAAAGAAAAGGATGAGTACTCTAGTTTAAATGAGAATGAGAGAATGTGGAACCTCGTGCAAGGAATTAATTTTTTTTGTGAAGAATTGTGCATCCAGAGATAGTTTAATCCCAACCATTAATCATTAGAGATTAACGAATAATATCAAATGATTAGGGACCGAATCCCAGTGGTAAGTATCGACCACATCAATTTAGTAATAGCAACCTCACCAACACCACATGTCCATTCATATGAGTGCCATATCAAAGGGAGTCCATGCCATGGTTATAACAAGTAGTTCTATAGATGTCATGTGCAGCACCACGTGTCAAGACATGTATTGATTCCATGTCATGTAGAAAATGAAAAAAATTCCCCCGCGGGGAAGACACCTCATCTGCAACATCAGTACAAGATATATCAAAAAATGACTAAGTATAAAGACATCACAAAGATAGTGAGAACGATGGATAATATAGAGTGTGTGAAGAAATGAGCATGATCTTATGGACCTGCGGACCCGTAGTGATATCTTGGAAATCGAATAATTATGGAGAATCTTCTGGGAATATGATATCACAAGTGACTCGTCCAAATGATGTAGACCCACGAACCCGCGGTAGGAGTTTTGAAAATAAAATAAGTGTAAGAGACACATGGTGAGATATTGAAAATAACTAAGTACCAAGTATCGATTGGACAAAGATTTCTCGAGAAATGGCTAAGTACCAAGAGTGGATCAGTTGGACAGACGAGGTCATGTATAAGAGAAGAACAAGGATGTCATAGAGCACATTGAAATATGAAAATTGGCTAAGTGTCAAGAATTGGTCGGACAAATGAAGTCATAGATATAAGAATCAACATATGTCATAGAATCGTTGCCTACGGTGAGATATGGAAAAATAATTAAGTATGAGGAATCAATCGAAGGGCCCAAGAGGTTTCCGCTTGTCACATATATGATGGCCTAGGAGGTCACCGTATGTCATATATCTGATGGCCCATATGGAGAGAGATATGATGGCTCATGATGAATCGTAGACCATGATGAAATACTTAGATCCTTAGAAAAGTTTCTAAGCATATTTGCAAAATGGGTGTAGTAGAACACATAGGTGCATTATGGAGTTTGTGGAGGTATGAAAATATATGCCTTAGACCCGAAGAGAAATGCTTGGAAATGAATCTAAGTTTGTTAGGTGCAAAGTGAGTACAACATAACTTGAGGGTGTAATTTGGAGGTCATGAAAGTTTGAAATGAAGAAGAGATGTGCCTTAGACTTGTGGTGAACCCATCAAGACAAAGCAATAGTCAATATTAATCTGAGATCTGATCGGACACTAGATATAAGACAAAGACTTGGTGGTCCCAATATGCTAAAGATAATATATGGACGTATGAGATCTAATCCACGGAAGATTGGATAACTAGTGTGCATGGTGGTTGCATGGCATATTTAGGTGGCCAATGAGCATATCAACAATCCCAATTTAATCCAAATGAAAAATAGATGAACGGTTAAGATTAAATGTGAAGGAATGATCGGATGATCATTGAGATTTGAATTTATGTTGCATGTTCTAATGGATATTCTTTCATTTCTATTTCCATCAATAAATTTCTACTCAAGACTCAGAATTGAGAAAGAGAATATTCGTTGAAAAGATGGTTCAAAGAAGAATAACTTGGAAATATTAGAATTGGGAGAACTATGATAAATTTATTCATGAATTAAGGAGAAAAAAATACCTATATCATAAATTGAAATTTTTTCCATAATATGCAAAATTCTAACAAAAATGGTTGCTTGCACATTTTGCAAAATTATGAGATATAAACATATCAGTTCAAGATAAGAATGAAAATTTGGGACATGGAGGAAAGAGAAGGATCCTTTAGTCATGAGAAAGAATCCAAAGGTCAAAATATCAATGTTTCTAATGTGGAGACATAATCAAATGGGCAGAGGAGTATAGAGGAACAAGAAACATTAATAGAGCCTATGAGAAGCTTGAGAATCAAAGTGTAGAGTTACAAAGTAGACAATGAGAAGATGATGAGAGAACAAAATAAAATAAATTCTCAAGTGATGCAAATATTAAATCAATTGCAAGGAAAGGAAATAATGGATCAAACTCAATGAAAAAGGAAGGAGACAAATATTTGTTATACCAAGATTTGCCTCACCCCATGCAATCTTGCATAGAAGGACTTTTTCCATTTCCCTATGCAAACTTGTAATCCCTTTTTACAAATCCTAGAGATAAATATACATTTTTTCCACATATGCACACCTTGCTTACTATACAACATGTGTGTATGCAAGTTGCACCACTACAGCCAGTGTACATCGTGAAATGTGCCCAAAATGAAAAATGGTGTTGGGTTTCCATGTCACGACACAAGATCAATGATCCTTGGCCTTCCACATACTAGAAATGTTCTGACTCGGCCATTTAGTTCCACTTTAAGGCTATAAATGGGCCAAAACCGAGCTATGGAAAAGAGGAGAAAGAATTCAACTTTGAGAGAAAAGTTAGTCTGGAGGAATTATTCACTTAGCATTGGGTTTGCATCCCTTTATCCTTTAACTCTAAACACAATGTTTAGCCCCCAAGCTCTTCCCTTATTGATTGAGAACTTCATTGTCTCTCTTATATGAGATTTCATTTGGGGGAGGATTAAAGTGGTGGAGGCCCAGTTGGAAGGAAATTAGTTTCTCGGTTTCGAACTGTGTCAACATGGAAGTCTGTAACTTATTCACTTTTGTTGATCATATCTTAATAGAAATACTCTTTTCTCATCCAATTGATATCTTGCAAATATTTGAATTATTATTCCATGGGTGTATTTGTTATGAATGTTGATGGATTATGCTATTGAATGCGTTAACATCATATATTATCACCATATGCTTGTGGTGTTTGGTTGTTGAGGACTAGTTGCAGGTATATCGCTTTGGGTCAAGTGCTCAATGGCAGGCTTCATCGAACGTCTGGACAAGGTAGGCATTTTATCTTGTCTTTCTAGCATATTTGTTTATATAGCATACTTGAGAATAGAGTTGATTTATGTAGTCATTTCCATCTATTTTGGTTTACCCCTAGACATAGAGATATTTTCCCTGTAACATAATTGGTGACCATACTGGGGAATGAATCTTCTTTTGGGGGATTGGAGTGTTTTTCTCCTTAGATTTATCTCATTCGTATTGAGTTTCTTGTCATATGATTACTTGACAGCCTATGTTCACTCTGGGTATGATTCTTTCAACATTCTCCTTAGCCTAGCTATGTTTTGACACATATACACGAGTTTTTTCTTAACAATCGCGTACATACACCTATTGTCCTTCTACAAGCTGTGTGCATATGTGTGTTTCCCTTGAACATTCGTGTACATCAACCTTTGTTTCTTGTTTGATGGGTTTGGTGGTTGTTGGGTAGGTTTTGATGATTGATGAGTCTTCTTGGGTCTCTGTAGTGATTGTTAAGTGTCTGTGGAATGACATGAAACCTGTCTTTAGTTGAATTTTTGGGTGGTGCCTTTCTCGTCATCTTTTCATTTTGATTGTCCTTGTATATTGGGATGGGTGTTTTGCTCCTTGATATCCTACTTGGGTTGTCTCTGTCTATACAAAGTAGTGTCTTTATATCAAGATTTTATTCAGTCCTTTCATTTTCATTTTCCTTATATTGAAAACACAAAAATATTAGGCATTTTTCATTGATCGAGATTTTGATCTTTTGAGTCTTTGTCATTTATCTTAGTGCATGTAAAGAAAGATTGCATTTTTATTTAGAATTGCATAATTGAATTGAAAATTGCATGTTTAGAAATCATATCGTTTATTGGAAATTGAAGTTAGGACTCTGCATTTTATTCATATTCATTAACTTTAATTGCACAGTCATAACATCACTAATTTCACAACCGCACCTTTTGAGTAAGAAAAGCCATTAAAAGTAACGCTATAATTTAAAATTGATTAGTAACGATTTTATTTTCTAGGGTGCACAAACTAGCTTAGGATTTAGTTCCTTGGAATAGGATTTTGTGAGTAAAGTTCTCCAAGGATATTAGATCAACATATGTCTCTAACTAAGGGAGTGGAGAAATCCATTGTATAAACGGTAATATCGGGAGGCTTTTCTTACACCAGAGTTAAACATGAGATCACATGAGTTTGGTTGAAGGGATATCCCCCTGATACATTCTTAGCATCAAAGATATTTCTGGGGATCTTTTCATATCTGGGGATATTTCTAGTTCCCTTACCTCCATGAGAGGCGATGCTTTCAAGGTTTTTGGATTTGCTACCCTGCCCATACGGTGGACCTGACTTACGACTATTCTCCTACACATCGATTATACTGTGGTTTATTAGTTTCTTGACTTAGGTGCCACATAGGTTACTTGTAGGGGTTATCCTAAAGGTACCCTAGGTCAGAGAAGGGTCAGAAAACACACAACCTTTATGGAGGATTACCTCTCCGAGGGGATCTAACCGACTAGTTGTTAATCCTACGAAGGCCCTTGTAACCAATTATGATACCTACGATCTTTAGCAAGGAGTCTGAGGCCCCTCTTGAGTGAGGCATACCTACTTTAGGGAGGGAGGCCCCTTTAAACCACTTTATCCTATTTGTGTGAATATTGACCATTTGATTATTTTTGGTGTGCTCTTTGGTTATTAGTTAACCTTAGGATTTCACATTGATCTAGATTATTTTCGGCACGGAATGAGATCGAAAATATAATAAACAAATACACAGAGATATCGCAGATGTTCAATAACATAACAGAAATGTATCAGAGATGCAACCATAAACATAGATATACAGTAATACATGATTTCTATTAATGAAATAAATGTACAGAGACTGTAAAAATACTGAGTGAAAGACTCGCTAGAATGGTGGCAGCTTATCTCTGAGAAGAGATGTGTCGGCTACTTGCATTCACAAGAAGATGATTACAATGAGGATATGAAGGCCTTTTTATAATAAATGTGAATTCCAAAATTCCTAGACATTCAAAAACCTAACCCTAGGAGATGAAGTGCCAAAAGTCATGTGGGCCCCGTTTGGGTAAGTGAGTACATCAACTTCCCGGGGTCGTAACTTTTGCATACAATCTCTGTTTTAGGCGTGTGATAGCTCGTTGGAAAGGTATTGTTGAGGAGATTCATTTTGGGGTCTCAATCATTCCTTTGGATATCATTGAGAATCTCAATCTCGAAAAACCTTCATTTGGACCCTCAAAATGGCCCCGGAAGTTAAAACCTGCTAAAAATAGTAAATTACCAAAATTGCCAGAAACATGTTTTGGGCCAGTTGGAGAAGGTGGGTGGCCACCGATATCCACCTGGATCAATTCTCCCTCCTTAGGAATAAATGGTATCCATTGTGTTCAGTTCCCAGGGGAGAGGGGAAAGCGATTGCTAAATTTGAATCTTGGTGATCTGCTTGCCTTGCTAGAGATGTGGCATTGCTTAGCTTGTTGAAGGCTATCACAAACCTTTGGCTGGAAGGTTTGGACCTTTTTAACCAGTCTGGCTATTTTAGATGACTGTGTGCAGAAGGAATCTTCATGCTTCACTACAACCTTGTCGACCTGCTTCTGTTGGATAGAAGGTTCTTGGGCCGAAGCTGTGGTGGTTGCAGTATCTTTCTATTCACCCTTTGAACAGATTGTGGAGAAGATGAATTTTGTAGTATGATATACTACCTTGTGGCACTGTTTAGGTGGGGCAGTAGTTGGAACTACCTCTGGTATCCTATAGAGATGACCCCCAAGAGTAATAATGACACTACGGGGTCGAGACTCATAGATAGCATGGCGTTTCCACATATATGGTTGACCCAAGAGAATATCACAGACATCCAGTGGGGAAACATCACATAATACATCATCCTTGAAGGGTTGGATGTCGTATGACAATCGACATTGTTGGCTGACATGAAGATCTCGTCCTTGGCGAAGCCACCCGATGTTGTATGGTTGCGGGTGTGGTGTTGTCGACAATCCCAATTATTTGATGACCTCTGGTGAGATGAGGTTCTTCTGGCTTCCACTATCAACAATAAAATGCAGCGGGGTCCCCTTCACCCACATCTGTGAATGAAAAAGGTTCTCCCCCTCTTCTGGATCTGCTGGTTCTTCTGGTTGAATTGTTGTGGTCACGACAATAGTAGTGGGATATGCGTCGATGATCTGTCTTTTACTAGTATTTTCATAATCAGATTCTAAATCAGGGTTCAGCTCCTTGTCTTTGATCTCGGCCACCAATGAGTGTTTTTAGTGACATTCATCGGTGTTTTGCTAGGGGCTTTTGTGGAAAACACACCATTTTCCAGTGTCCTTTGTCTTCCCATGACCCTTCTTTTCATGTGGCTTTTCAGGAGACTGTTTGTTAGGGGTGTCTTTGTCATACTTTGGTTGTTGTGGATTTGCATAAACAAAATCCCATTTGTTCCGGTGCTTAAATTTCTGCTCGATTTTAACAACATATCGATAGGCAGCACCGAGTGATGAGATGTCTAGAAAATCCATTTCAGTTTGGATGTATCTGTGTAGAGCCCCACGGTATTTCAGAACCAAATGTCATTCAGAGTCTTTGATACCCAGCTTGGTGCGCAAGGTATGGAAGGTATTGGTGAACTCCGAAACTTCTTGGCCCCTCTCTTGCTGCAGTGTGGTCCATCTCATGTACTGGTCCTCATAGTTTCCAATAGGGTAATATTGTTCCTTTACCGCATCCACAAAAAAATCCCAAGTGGGCTCAGCCCCATATATTCCAGAATCCTCTGTGGAACTATGATCCCAATAAGTTTCCCACCAATGTTTGACATGGGGGAGAGCCTTAAGGAGTGTGAAGGTGATCTTTTCCTTGTCGGAAAAATTATGAACAGAGAAATAACCTTCTGGCAGATTTAACCATTTATCTAGGGCATCTGCATCTATTTGACCTTCAAATATGGGAATATCAAAATTAACATGTACCTTGAAAGGCGAGGTGCCTCCAAAATGGTCGCTTGATGAATATGCATCTGATGCTATCGGCAGGCGTTGAAGGATGTGGGAAAAAATCTCCATCATTTCGTCCCTCTGTCGCGTGAGAGCTTGCTCAAGCAACATATTGATAGGATCGTCTTCTCTGTCGATTTTATTTTCTTCCGCCATTGAGGGTTTCTTGGGTGTGCGAGAGCGATTGTCTTCAAGAGAGACAAGCTCGAGACCCAACTTGCTATACTCGGACCTCATCGGGGACATGCACTGAAAAAACGATCAAGAGAAGCCTGCTCTGATACCACTGATCTGGATTATTTTCGGCACGAAATGAGATCGGAAATATAATAAATAAATGCACAGATATCGAAAATGTTCAATAACATAATATAAATGTATCAGAGATGCAACCATAAACATATATATATAGTAATACACAATTTCTATTAATGAAATAAATGTACAGAGACTGTAAAAATACAGAGTGAAAGACTCGCTAGAATGGTGGCATCTTATCTCTGAGAAGAGATGTGTCAGCTACTCGCATTCACAAGAAGATGATTACAATGAGGCTCTGAAGGCCTTTTTACAATAAACGGGAATTCCAAAAGTCCTAGACATCCAAAAACCTAACCCTAGGATATGAAGTGCCAAAAGTCATGTGGGCCCTGTTTGGGTAAGTGAGTACATCAACTTCCCGGGGTCGTAACTTTTGCATACGATCTCCGTTTTAGGCGTGTGATATCTCGTTGGAAAGGTATAGTTGAGGAGATTCATTTTTTGGTCTCAATCATGCCTTCGGATATAATTGAGAACATATATCTCGAAAAACATTCATTTGGACCCTCAAAATGGCCCCGAAAGTTAAAACCTACTAAAAATAGTAAATTACCAAAATTGCCAGAACAATGTTTTGGGCCAGTTGGAGAAGGTGGGTGGCCACCGATATCCACCTGGATCACACATTGAGTTTTCATTATCATGGATAGTGGAGTCCCTTTGGCCCCCTAATTTATCGCTACCTCCCCCATGACGTTCACTCAATTCATGGGGACGAGTCCATCCATTTTTCATATTGGTATGCAGAATTATGACACTTAGTCCATGCTTTGGGTCTCTAATCATTTTCCTGTTGATATGCCACATGTTCCTTCACCCTTTACATCCTCTCTCTAGCCCACTTATATGAATCCTATGACTAGATCTAGGGGAACCATGGTCCCGTGGTCTACATCTTCATTTGGTAGGATTCATGCCCCTCAACCAACTCTCACTGTGGGAGGTTGGAGCCTCCCCTCCTACGGATCCATTCCTAGCCATGTTTTTTCAGGATCCATTACTCAAATGAGTGGTTATTATACTTATTACACCCCATCCATGTATCCTTCATCCTCCATGCTAGTTCCTATGAACACTTTTCCCATGGCAGGTGCACATATATCCCCGGGTTTTTCATACGGGGGAATCAGTTTTACGGTTCGGGCTACCCTCTTCACAAAACCCCTTCACATGGGGGAAACATATATCCTCACTTGAATAATCCTTATCATACTTTTGTCTCTTCGGAGACCTCAATGATGATTTACATATAAACCTTTATGGATCAATTAGACGAATGATACTACCTTTCTGGACAGGGACATGGTGTAAAACATGACCCTTCCTGGTCTTCAATGTATCAAAACCAATCTTTCTTGGGACCTTGGTATAAAATTCCACAACTCACCACCATCGATATTCCAGTCACTTTCAGTCATACTGGAACTCCATTTCCAACCACTGCTAGTCAGGGTGGAGATTGGTCGATGACCTCTACAAGTCATGTTGAAGACCCACAACTTGTCGCTGCTAGTCATGCTGGAGGAATCACTCTAGTTGCCACAATTCATATAGATATCACATATACAACCTTTGTACATTAGGTGGGAGATGACTCTCCAGTCTCTTCCAGTCACACTGAGAGCATGTCACCAACCATTGTAAATGACACTGGGGGAATTTATACGATTGAGAAGCCTAGATAACTCAGACGTAAGCCCAAATTCCTTTGCTATACTTGCGAAGTAAATTACCTTACTCATTTGTGTCCTTATACTGATAGGATACCAAAAGCGTCATTCTCACTTGAGGGCCCTTCGGGTTGTGAGGTGTCTGCAGTTTCCCCACACCCTATTTATCCTTTGATTGACATGACAGTCATGCCGATGAAATCCTCTCCTGACCACACCTCCATTGTCGAGGGTGATGTGTCTCATGTCCCTGTTATCATGCATCCTATTCAACCAAGAGTTGAAGAAGTTGTCATACTAGTGCAATCTTTGGTCAATCAAACTCTCATTTTGGAGGGTGATACATCCTTCAACCATTTCATTATCATTTTTGATACTGCACCTTCTGAACAAGAGATAGTTTTTCTCTCATCGAGTAATCTCCCTCCAAGTCCTAAGGAAGTTCCATTTGATTGGGATGGTCTTGTGGGGTATACAATGCCTCTGTATATGTCCTTTCAAGTAAGATACATCATTTGATATATCACAAAGATGATAACCTATGCTAGCACCTTATCCTCCTTGAACTGTACAACTTTGGGTTTTCCCAAGATTTGGCCATCTATTCGTAATAAAATGACATTTCACATAAATCTAGCACGGGAGCCTTGGCCTCCCCCGTGGCTTGTCGTCTAGAAAATCCCAAGCGAGTCTAATTTAATCTCTTTTCCAACTTGCCGAAAAAGAAAAAATATTTCCGATTTAATTTTTCCTTTTAACACTCGTCAAATTGGACTTGAAAGTTCGTGAGTCTTATTTAAGCTCTTTTCCGACTCATTTTCAAAAAGTGAAAAGATTGTTGAGTGAACTTGTCTCTTTCACACTTGTAAAGTGGATCTGAAAGGATGTCTATTTTGTACAATTTTATCCCTTTTTCAAACCAATTAGACTAAGATTATGGAAAAAAACATTTTTTGGCATTAAGTTGTGATTGCATCTCATGTCCTTGCTTGTAGTATTGATCCTATAGTCGGTTCTCGCTTTTTGTTATAAACTGTTTTCCTCAGCAGTTTTGCATCCTCAACCAAGCAGATCCTCGTTGATATCCTTTGCAACTTGACACCCTATACCCAGGAGGGAACATTCCCTCGAGTGTCCATCTCCCACATGCACCTGCTTTCATTGAGCATAGGTATGTTCCATTGCTAGAACTAGTTTTTCTTACTTGCGATACTCATTTCCTCCTTTGTATCATAGCATTCATTTGAATATAAAAAAAAAAAAATACGGGAGGGAAGTGAGTATTATCTTATATTGGTAGTAGTCATGTCGCCTTTGAACAGAGAAAAAAATTGATGAGTCCACTTGCCATCATAATTTTAGGTTTAGCATGGCCTTAGGAAGATGAGCTCGTTACAGAGAGTTTACTCCCCCAACAAGTTACTCTTCCATTCCCTATGGATATTTTGATTGATGTCTCCTACATCTCATGGTTTCATCATTAATTATATGTTTCTAGAGTCTTCCATATGTCTCATTCTCTTGTTCAAAGGATGTCTATCAACCTGTGTCATCCATTCCTTAGAACTCTTGAATTTGCATGTCGGCCATACCCTCAGTTTGTCTCAGAATCACATGACGTTGTAGTCCTATTATGTACCCTGGTCCAAATTTCCTCATTGGTAGGCAACCTTGAACCCAACAATCAACATTCCATCATTGGTCGTTGACTAGGTGTTTTCTCTTGTGCTCAACGGCAAGAAATCTATTCATGCATTGGGATTTGTGTAGTGTCGTAGATTCCATTAGCCTTACCAGTGGTTTCCTCTCCTTTTTCAGAAATTTTCCTCATTGGTTTCTATTCAGAGGGTCTTTTTCGTGTACCGATTGCATGTTGCACACATGAAAGATGCATAAGGTCATGGGTTCGTGGACATGTTCTTCATCTGATTTCCTCCAAATCATCAAGCTCTTGCTTTGTACCTTATGCTCAATGATGAGAGATGACTTAATGCTCTCATTTCAATAGGTCTCCTTACATCGACTTCAGCTCATATATTATGGAAACAATACCTAGAGTCCTATGAGTACCTAGAGGCTTGCATTAATTAGTGGCAGGTTCTCTCGCCATCGACAGTTGGGAATACATCAATGTCTCATGATCAATGGATTATTCAAGTGTTCGACCCTGAATCCTTTATTCAAACTTGTAAGAATGTACTCGGTTCCTTTATACCTACTTTCATCATCGGTAGGTTATCTCGATTTTGTTAATGATATACCTCAATGATCGATAATCAAACGAAGTCTCATTGTGTTCAGCCTCAACTCCTTTATTCACATGATGTAGACTTGCACCCTTGGAGGATTGTGTAGAAGACTCGAAGACATTAGTATGTGGCCACAACTTTCCTAAGTTGTTGTTAACTTTTCATTGGACCAGTACTTATGTGACTTCAGTGATCATGGGAGAACAGATTGTACTCCATTGTATACAAATATCTTTAGATTGATTTTGAGAGTGGTTCTATTGGGCCTTGTTCGTGACTATGACAGCCTTTGGCATGCAACCACATTTGTATTTTCCTATTCATGTCCATGAACAATTGTTTGGTATATTTTCACATGGATCTGCAGTGTAATTCAAATTGGCACCCATGTATGCAAAGTCAGTAGAGATTCTAATGACCAATTAGTTCTTCCATCTAGGTCCCCATTACTCCACTTCTAGGTTTTATATAATGTATTTTGGCCATCACAGATACTCATCTGACCTCACACATTAGGGGGCACCTATTGTAGGAATATTAGCCTCACCCCATGCAATCTTGCATAGAAGGCCTTTTTCCATTTCCCTATGCAAACTTGTAATCCCTTTTTACAAATCCTAGACCTAAAAATACAATTTTTCCACATATATGCACCTTGACTACTATATAACATGCATATATGCAGGTTTCACCACTACATCCCGTGCACATTGGGAAATGTGCCCCAAAATGAAAAATGGTGTTGGGTTTCCATGTCATGACATAAGAGCAATGATCCTTGGCCTTCCATATACTGGAAATGTTCCGACTTGGCCCTTCAATTCCACTTGAATGCTATAAATGGGCCAAAACTGAGCTATGGAAAAGAGGAGAAAGAATTCAACTTTGAGAGCAAAGTTACTCTGGAGTAATTATTCACTTCACATTAAGTATGCTTCCCTTTATCCTTTAAGTCTGAACACCGTGTCCAACCTTCAAGCTCTTCCCTTAATGATTGAGAACTTCATTGTCTCTCTTATATGAGCTTGTCTTTGGTGGAGGATTGAAGTGGTGGAGGCCCAGCTGAAAGGAACTTTGTTTCTCGGTTCCGAGCCATGCCGACACAAAAGTTTGTAACTTATTCACTTATGTTGATCATATCTTAATAGAAATACTCTTTCCTTGTCCAATTTATGTCTTGAAAATATTCAAATTATTATGCCATGGGAATATTTTTTATGAATGTTGATGGATTATGCTATTGAATGTGATAACATCATATATTATCACCATATGCTTGCGTTGCTTGGTTGTTGAGGACTAGTTGCAGGAATATTTCTTTGGGTCAAGTGATAAACGGTGGGATTCATCAAACGTCTGGACAAGGTAGGTCTTTTATCTTGTCTTGCTAGCATATTTGGCATATTTTTTTATATAGCATACTTGGGAAAAGAGTTGATTTATGCAGTCATTTCTGTCTGTTGTGGTTTACCCCTATCCATAGAAGTATTTTCCTCATAACAATATCATTAGAGAAGAGATAAATATAGAAGAGTTGGTCATGTAAGAAGTGCTAGTAGAACTCACAAACATCACTCACCTCCTTACTCAACAAGGAAATTTTATGCATTTGAACACTCCATAAAAAATGCATAAATATATCTTGTTAGGCACCAAAGAAGAAGACATGAATTAAAGAGTTTGCAAGGAGAGATGAGGAAGCTTAAGACACCATCCTTTTATGGTGAAATAGAAAGGGAATATGATGTTGAAGCCTAGTTTCTTGGAATTAGGAAATATTATTAGTTGCAAAACTACTCATATAACCTAGAAGCCATAATTTCTACATACCATTTGCATGGAAAAGATACTATGTGTTGGGATCATTTGAAGCAAGTTGAACAAATTAATGAGAGTATTATCACTTGTAGTAGTTCAAGTGATATCGTTAGAAGGAGTATATTTCAAAGCATTTCTATGACAAGAAAATGCACGAGTTATTTGAACTCTGATTGGGGAGCATGGCCATGGGAGAATATGAAAATAAGTTCTTGGGATTGTTGAAGTACGTTGGGTTTATAAAGGATGAGAAGGTAAATATACAAAAGCTCTTAAGTGGACTAGCATCATTTTTTAAGGACAATAATCAATATGATGAGCCCAAAACATTGACAGATACCATTAGGAAGGATAAGTACTTGTATGAAAAAGGGAAGGGAAAATAATACTTACAAAAATATTGGAAGGATAAGAAGAAAGAGAAATATGATTAGAGAAGGAAAGGATTATAACCGTTTCAATAGAAATAGTCCTAATAAAAATCAGCAAGATTAGTCTTCTAAGGATGATTCCAAGAGAGAAGACTCCTTGGGAAAAAGGGGAATACCACCAATCCAATGTTGGGGATGCAAAGAAGACCACATGTACAAGGATTTCCCTAATAGATGAGATAAACCAAATATTAAGCACAACATCCAAGAGGATACAACCATAGAATACATGGGCATAATCATTCCAATAATATATGCATCCTTGGAAGATCGACAAGCAAAATATCAATCCACTATGATCGAAGTTGAAGGTAAGATGATTAATCATCCTTATGATATTTTAAATGACTCAAGAGCAGGCCATTGTTACATTGATCCTAAAATAGTGGAAAAATTAAATTTGGAGAAGAGTAAGATTGAAAAATCAAGTTTGGTTTAGCGATCCACTAGAACCAAAAGAAGTATCAATGAGACTATTAAAGGTTTTCCAATAAATTTTAATGGAGTAAGTAATAATGTTCATACAAATATCATCCCATTAGGATCTTATGATATACTAGTTGGAATGGATTGGTTGGACAAACATCATATTTTCCTAGATTGTCATAAAATGATATTTACATGTCTTGATGAAGAAGGAAAACAGANAGTAAGTAATAATGTTCATACAAATATCATCCCATTAGGATCTTATGATATACTAGTTGGAATGGATTGGTTGGACAAACATCATATTTTCCTAGATTGTCATAAAATGATATTTACATGTCTTGATGAAGAAGGAAAACAGAGCAACATGAAAGGAATTATGAGACCCATTTCTACAAGAGATATTTCAGCCTTCTAGCTAAACAGATGTTTCAGGAAAGGATGTCAATTGTATGTAGCTCATGTGGAGGAGACAAAAAATTTCAAAGGGCCAATCCTTGAATATTATTTAGTATTGTAAGAGTTTGAAGATGTATTCCAAGAAAAACTTGGATTTCCACCAAAGAGGGAAATAAATTTCTCTATTGACTTAGTGCCAGAAGCTTCCCTAGTATCAAAAACTCCTTACATAATGAGTACACTAGAATTAAAGGAATTGCAAATTTAGATGGAAGAATTTTGTAAGAAAGGGTACATACGCCCAAGTGTTTCACCTTGGGGAGAACCAATACTCTCTGTCAAAAAGAAATATGGAACATTGAGATTGTGTATTGACTTTAAACAAATAAATAAAGCCACTGTGAAAAAAAATACCCTATACCTAGAATTGATGACCTCTTTGATCATCTAAAAGGGGAAAATATATTTTCAAAGATTGTTCTAAGATCATGATACCACCAGGTAAGAATCAAGGAAGAAGACATTAGTAAGACAACCTTTAGAAATAGGTATGAACATTATGAATTTTTAGTGGTGCCATTTGGAATGACCAATGCACCAACTATATTTATGTGCTTAATGAATGGCATATTCAAACATTATCTGGATAAGTTTTTCATTGTGTTCTTATATGACATAATTATTTATTCTAAGTTAGAGGAAGATCTGAGCATCACTCAAGGTTGGTGTTATAAGTGCTAAGGGAACATCAGTTGCATGCCAAGCTAAGCAAGTGTTTTGTTTACCAAGAACAAATTCATTATTTCAAAAGAATGAATAGAAATGTATCTAGCGAAGATTGAAGCCATTATATGATGGCCAACACCAAGAAATGTTTTAAAATACAGATCTTTTATGGGATTATTCATATACTACAGGAGATTTATAAAATAATTATGAAAAATTTCTTGCCCCGTAAATTCTTTACAAAAGAAGGGAATTAAATTTGAATGGACAATAGAGTGTGAAGAGAACTTTATTTTTCTAAAAGAATTACTTACTAGTGTACTTATTTGAAACATTGTTGACCCAAATGAAAGTTTTGTGGTATGTACAAATGCATGCAAGGAAGGACTTGGTGGATTCCTCACTCAAAATGGACATGTCATTAGTTATGAGTCCATAAAGATTAAATAACATGAGAGGAATGATGCCACACACAATTTGGAGCTTGCCACCATAGTTCATGCATTGAATATGTGGAGGAATTATCTCATGGGAAAGAGATTTGAACTAAGGACATACCGTAGTGGTATGAAATATCTTTTTGAACAACCAATTTTGAATGCAAGGAAGACAAGACGACTAGAATTTTTAAGTGAGTATGAATTTTACATCAATCATATCAAAGGAAAACAAAATAAAGTTGTTGATGCACTCAATAGAAGGATACATATCATGAATGTTACAACCATTAGTATGCATCAGTTAGATTTGAAGAATAGAATTTTGGATGTTGTTGTTATAGATTAACATTACCTACAAGTAAAAGAAAATTTATAGTAGGAAAATGTACAACAAAAAATTAAGGAGTATGAGATCAAGGAAGATGGATTACTTGTGCATAAGAATAGAATTTTTGTTCCTAGTTCTGGAGAACTTAGGATTTTTGTATTAAAATAAATGCATAATGTTCCATATGCTGGACATCGTCCTGGTTACTAGAAAACAATTGCAGAAGTAAGAAGCTAATTCTTTTTGCCGGGAATGAAGAAGGATGTTGGTGATTACATTGCCAAATATATGGAATGTCAGAGAGTGAAGGATGAGCATACTCACCCAACATTTTTTCTACATCCATTACCAATTCCAAAGAATAAATGGGAAGTAATAACCATTGATTTGATCACTAAGTTTCCCAAGACAAAAAGGCAACATGATTCAATAATGGTAGTGATTGATAAGTTGAAAAAGGTTGTTCCTTTTGTTCCTTTCGTTCCTATAAAGATGACTCATACAACAACTAATAGTGCATAAATCTACATGAGGGAAATTTCTAGGTTGCATGGGATACCTAAGGAAACTGTCTTAGACAGAGACACTAAGTTTATTTCAAATTTCTAGAGGGGATTATTTAAAGGATTTTCTACAAATATGAACTTTAGCACAACATACCATCCACATTCATATGGGAAGATAGAGAGGGTAAACCAAGTGATTGAATACATGTTGGTAATGTATGTGATGGATAAGTCATCTACATGGGAAGATTATGTGCATTTGATTGTTGTTTCCTCTAATAATGGCTATCAAGCTTCATTGAAGATGAGTCCATTTGGATATTTGTATGGAAGAAAATGCAATACTCTAGTGAGTTGGGACAACCCAATAGATAGAGTATTACTTGAGCCAAAATTGCTCAAGGATATGGAAGACTAGATGGTTATAATTAAACAAAATTTGAAGGTATCACAAGATAGACAGAAGAGTTATGTAGATAAGAGTAGGAAAACTAGAGAATTTAAAGTGGGAGAGCATGTGCTTTTGAAAGTGAATCCCAAGAAGAGCTCATTGAAGTTGGGCAATTGTATAAATCTAGTAGCCATATTTTGTGGTCCATTTGAGAGATTGTATAGAATATGGTCAGTTGCATACATACTTACATTTCCTGCTTCCATGAATGTGCATAATGTATTTCATGTCTCTTTTATGAAAAAGTATGTACATGATCCTAACCATGTTATTGATGTTTTTTAGATCACATCCACCTACTAAGTTATTTTGGTGTCGCAATCATGGAACATTTATCTAGATGGATTCCTCCATCCTTGTGATGGATAGACCACAGGTAATGGAAGCTTATTTTCTAGATATTTGTTAGAATTCTCTTATGTATTACTACTATAGAGAAACAGTAAAATGAGATTCTCTATAGTACCATGGATATAGTTAGCACAATGGATAATTGGAAGTGTGTGAAGAAATGAGTGTGAACCCATGGACCCATGGTGAGATATTGAAAATAAACTAAGTATGGAGAATCGATCATACGGAAGAGATCACAAGTGACTCGGGTGAATGTTGTAGACCCGTGAACCCATGGTAGGAGTTTCAAAAATTGATTAAGTGTAAGAGACCCGCAGTGAGATATTAAAAATAACTAAGTACCAAGAATCGGTTGGACAGAGATGTATTGATAAATGGATAAGTGTAAAGAGTGGATAGGTCAGATGGACAAGGTCATGAATAAGAGAAGAATGGGGATGCTTCGGAGCATGGTGAAATTTTAAAAATGGCTAAGTATCAAGAATCAGTCAGACAAACGAGGTCACATATATAAGAATCGACAGATGCCATAGACCTTCCACCCACTGTGAGATATGGAAAAATGACTAAGTACGAGGAATTGAATAGATGGCCTAGGATATCACCACTTATCACAAATATTATGGCATAAGAGGTTTCCATGTACCACATATCGAATAACCCAGAGGGAGAGAGATCTGACGACTCATGATGACTCATAGACCACAATGAAAGACTTAGAAACTTAGAAACTTTTCTCAGTATAGGTGCAAAACGAGTGCGCGCGAACGTGCATGTGCATTATGGAGGCTGGGAAGGTATGCAAATATATTCCTTAGACCCATAGATAAATTCTTGGAAATGCATATAAGTATAGGTGAAAAGTGAGTACGACAGAAATTAAGGGTGTAATTTGGAGGTTGTAGAAGTTTGAAATGAAGAAGAGATATGCCTTAGACCCGCGGTGAACCCATAAAGACAGATTGATGATCGAGATCAATCAAATATCTGATCAGATGGTGGATATAAGCCAAATAAATGGTGGTTTATATATTCTAAATAGAATATATCGACAACTAAGATATAATCAATGAAATATTGGATGACTAGTGTGCATGGTGGTTACATGGCATTTTTAGGTGGACATTGAGCAGATCGACGATTGAGATTTAATCCAAAATAAAACTAGATCAATGGTAAAGATTAAATGTGAAGGAATGATTAGAAATTCGTTGAGTGTTGAAGCTATGTTGCATGCTAATGGATATTCTTTCATTTCCCTTTCCATCGATAATTTTCTGCTCAAGACTTAGAATTGAGCAAAAGAATAGTCGTTGAAAAGTTGGTTTAAGGAAGAATAAATGGGAAATATTAGAATTGGGAGAACTATGATAAAATTATTCATGATTTAAGGGAAAAAAAGGACCTATAATATTAATTGACAAAATTTCTATAATATGCAAAATTCCAAGAAAAATGGTTGCTTGCACATTTTGCAAAATTAAGGGATATAAACATATCAATTCAAGATAAGAATGTAGGTTTGGGAAATGGATGAAGGAGAAGGAGCCTTCAATCATGATAAATAAGCCAAAGGTCAAAATATTAGTGTTGGTAATGTAGAGACAGAATCAAATGGGCATATGAGTAGAGGGGAACAAGAAACATTAATAGAGATTGTGAAAACATTGAGAATTGAAGTATATATTTAGAGAATATGATGAGAGAGAAAAAATCAAATAAATGCTCAAGTGATACAGAGCCTAAATCAATTGCATAGGTAGGAAAATAATGAATTAGACTCAAGACAAGAGGAAGAATAAATATATAATGAAATAAGAGATAACTATAGAAGAGTTGATCATTAAAGAAGTGCTATCAGAACTCACACACATTGCTCACCTCACACAACAAGGAAATATTGTGCATTTGAAGACTCAATCAACAATCCAAAAATGTTTCCTATTAGGCACCAAAGAAGAAGAAATGAATTGGAAAGTTTTCAAGGAAAGTTGAGGAAGCTTAAGCCACCATCCATTGATGGTGAAAGAGAAATGGAAGATGATGTTGAATCGTGGTTGCTTGGAATCAGGAAGTATTTTCAGTTGCACAACTACTCATTTAACCTAAATCCATAATTTACACACACCATTTTCATGGAAAATTTTCTTTATGGTGGGATCAATTGAAGAAATTTTAACACATTAATGAGATCAGGATCACTTGAAATAAATTCAAGATATATTTTCAAAAGGAGTATCTTGTAGAGAATTTATATGACAAGAAAATGCAAGATTTCTTTCAACTCCAATTGGGGAGAATATTAAAAGAATTTCTTGGGATTTCTAAAGTATGTTGGGTTTATAAAGGATGAGAAGGTAAAGATACATGACTTCTTGAGTGGAATCCCATCATTTTCTAAGGAGAAGATTCAATATGATGAGCTTAGAACTTTGACAGAGACCATCAAGAAGGATAAGTACATGTATGAACAAGGGAAGGGAAGTGAATACTTACAAAAATATTGGAAGGAAAAGAATAATTACATATTATATGTAATAAATTACCATAACATATTGGAGTAAGTATGTTGATTGTTATAGTCAATGGATTCAAACCTATAATACTAGTAATCAAATATCATTATGGAATAAAGGTAATCCAATCTATGAATAGTGAATATTATAGGTTAATTACATATATAATGTAATATGACTACCCTATATGCTAATGATTTATATATCAGTACATGTATCAGACTGACGAGCATGGATACAGGTGACTAAAGGATGAACATAGTGTTGGATTGTGATTACTATCCATATCCTTATGAGAAAAATGTCACTAGTGTAATCTCAATGTGTTTTGTAGATCATATGTGGTTTCATTACTCCATATACGTAATTACTGGAATACTTATATAGATAAAAAGGATAAGTAGTTTTATTTACCATATTAGTTAGGTTAGTACTATTTCCATTATACTAATAAGGGTATGCTTTCCGTAATAACAAGCTTCATTGAATACAAGAAATATGATTAGAGAAGGAATGGATTCAAACCTCCTTTCAATAGAAATAGTCCTAATAAAAAACATCAAGATCGGTCTGCTAAGGATAATTACAAGAGAGAATACTCCTTGGGAAAATAGGGAAGACTGCCAATCTGATGTTTGGGTGCAAATAATACCACATCTGCAAGGATTTCCCTCACAGAAGAGATAAAATAAATACTATGGGCAACATCCAAGAGGCTACAATAGTATAAGACATGGGAAGAAGCATTCCAATAATATATGCATCCTTGGAAGATTGACAAGCAAAATATCAGTCCAATATGATCAAAGTGGAAGGTAATATCATTAATCATCCCATTTCTATTTTAATTGATTTAGGAGCAAGACATTGTTACATTGATCCTAAAATAGTGGACAAATTACATTTGGATAAAAGTAATCTTGAAAAATCAAGTTTGGTTCAAGTAGCCATTGGAACCAAACGAAGGATAAATGGGACTCTTAAAGGTTTTCCAATAAATATTAATGGAGTGAGTACTAATTTTGATACAAATATCATCCCATTAGGATCTTATTATATCCTAATAGGAATGGATTGGTTGGACCAATTGTTGGCCCTTGACCAAGTTTTGGGAGATCCTTGGTCAAGTTTGACCTATTACAGGACTTTGATAGCCTGTCGAAGCAGGAGCACATGAAGAAGTAGAGATCGTGGGATCTCGACCCATTTTTTGGTCCTTTTTTGGGTTTGAGATGTTGGCCCATGGGTTTACCCATGTTTAGGCCTATTTTGTAAAGTATAAATAGATGTCTAGGCAATGTAAGGAGGGGCATCTATGTGATGTTAGGCCAATGTGCTAAGTTCTAGTGATCGATCTATGTGATTGAAGGATTGTAAGCACTTTGTGCATACTATGTGAAGCTTGCAGAGATGAGTGCAAGTGACTGTAGAAGGCTTATTGATGTAACCTAGATCAGGGAAGGAGAATCTAGTGAAGTGTGCAGATCTCCTGTCCTATGCGGAGTAGGGTTTTTGAGGCTTTGTTCATGTAACTGATTAACAGAAGATAATAGAAGAGAAGAAGAGTTGGTGGACGTATCCCCAGGGGGGCTGAACCACATATATGATGTGTTTCTCTGCTTTGTGTGATGTTTTGGTGTGTTTAGGTGTAACTTTCTATGATATAGATGAATGTTAGATAGAACTGATGTTTCTTTGTGCTTATAAAAGAGAATGAATGTTAGATATGACCTATGTGAGTATTCTTAGTGCCTAAATATGCTAGATCTTATATGTTCCTTTTATGCTAAGTGATATTATATGTGGATCTAGTTGAATACTGCAATGCTCTGTAATTAGGGTTTGTATGTGTTCTTAATAAGAAAAAAATGTTGATGAATGTTTACTGCTAAGTTCTCTGTTAAGTGTTAGAATCACATATCTATGTCCTAGCTAAGGTTGTAGAAATTTGAGTCCTGCAACCATCCCTGCCTATACCTCGGGTGATACTTCATTTGCTTTGCAGGTGTTTCTGAAAGGGTAAGTAGTTAGGGTTTTGTTGGTGCATTGTTGTAGCATTGAACCCTGGGTCTGCCTGTGCCAACAAATGGTTCCATCATTGAGACCTAAAACTGTGATTGTTGGGAACTGAGAAATAAGAATCTTTGTGAAAATATTTGACCTGAAATTGTGAAAGCTATGTGCGTAGATCTGTCGCTCTACTAAGAAGTACTCTACTCAGTTTGTGAAGCTCTGTGCTAAAGAAAATAATTCTGATCTGAAGAAAAGAGGTAAGATCTGAATGCTTTGTGCTCTGATAAAGGTAAGAATAGTGAAAATTTTTAGATCTGGAAGCTTTGTGTTCTGTAGAAGTAAGATTACTAAAAATGTTTGTTTCTAAACTATGGATCTAGGCATGTTTGATAAGATTTATCCTAGCTTGAAAACTAGGGCACTGAAAGATGAAAGAAGATGTGATATAAGTAGATATGATAAGAATAGTGAAAAATATGTTATACCTATGTATAGAAAGAATGTTTGGACCAACAAATGGATGCAGGATCCTAGAAAGAATTTTTTGCAGGTTAACTATTATGATCCTAGCCCGCAATACAGGAAAGACTGGGGATCATTTAAGAGAAAGAGAGGATTAACCCTTTGTTACAATTGCGGAAGACCGAGACATTTGGCTAAGGAATGCCCTGGTAGAAAACCTAGTTGCCTCTGTTGCAAAGCTATGGACCATAAAGTTTTGGATTTCCCTAGAATGATTGTTTATCTTGAAAGGATGAATATGAGATAAGAAGACCATGAGAAAAGTCATACAAATGAGATTATGGCAAAACCCCAGAAAGAATTAGAGAAAGTATTGCTACAGATGAAAGAAACCATGAATGATCACCAACATATCAGTTTATCAGAGGTATTCAAAAAAAAAGAATGCATTGAAGCAAGAATAGGAGATTTCGACATTGACTATGTTCTGGATGAAGAAACACAGGTGAATATCATGACAAAAATAACTTGGGAAACTTTAAGGGAGCCTGCTATGATTCCTTCATTAGGAGGAATAGGACTATTCAAAGGAAAGTTGATAAACCTATGTGGAAAGATTACCCATATATCTATGAGTGCCAAGGGAACTTCGACAGAGGAAGAATTTGAAGTTGTTAAATTTATTGAGGAAAACGCTCCATTTACTATGTTGCTCAGAAAACCTTGTATTGAAAGAGATCAGACCAGAAGGGAAGAAAAATAAGTCTTAGAACAAAAGAAGCAAGAGCTAAAATATTTTATGACGAGGAGGATCACACACTTGATTGAAGAACATGAGAACCAAGAGAAGCTATTTAAAACCAAAGACTAGAATGTGGAAGTTGGAAGAACACTAGAAGACCCATAGAAGATTGCAATACCTATTCCAGATGCAGATGAAGTATTACCCCTGATTTCTAGGAGAGAATATCAACAGCGCAAAGTTACTATGCCAAAAGAAGATAAGAATCAGAATGGAAAAAGGAATTCCAAGAGGAAGCTCACCGGAAAGAAGGCTAGTAAACTAAGTAAGAAGAAAGCTAAGATTGAAAAGTTACAGAAGGTTCCCAAGGGAACTTCGCAAAATAAAAATTTACAAAATTGGAGCTTCACCGGAATACCAAAACAACGTCAAACGGCACTTTGCCATGGCGAAGAAATATAGTTGTTAGAAATAGTATAACCATTCGAATGACGCCCCAAATGGGAAGAAAGGCATTAATGGTTAGACAGCTTGCCACCAAACCATTGGGACGATGCCATAATAGAAAAAACTGAGTTAATGAAGGATTCTTACCCATTGCAAGAGATCTATTACCAAGTATCTATTTATCCCGTCATGCCACACACCAAGAACACTTTTGCTAACCATGAATTTGAGCCCACAGATTAATTGATTTTCACATAGTGATCATCAAAAATTTTCCATCTATGCCATTGTATTGAGATATTACTCTTTGACCCTGAGATTTTCAAACCCGAGTGTGTATGTCGAACGAGTTCAGCGCGACAGAGAAAATTGTCAAGGAAGTTCTCATCAACCTCATGACCAAAAGAGGAATGTTGATGTCTATAGGTAGACAATTGTCATCAATGAGAGGAATGCAAGATTCTCCATCGAATGCTCGCGAAGCCGGATCATCCAAGACCATCAGTAGAAAAGAGAACCAAACAAAGATATGACCTAGCCAATGTGAAGTTGATCCCATCTATATTATCCGAATATATCCCGCCTCTAGTCGGGACGATAAGTCATGATAGTGTACCCAAGGATTTCGAGTACACCATAGTCACTGCGCACCTCCCAAAAGGGATACGACAGTTCATGCACAGCAGGATAAGATCACAGTGTTGAAGTTCAGTGACTTCAACCTCAGAGATCGCAAAAACTACAACAGGATCTTCAATACATTTGTGCAGTCTCCACTGCACCCCTGCCATCGGGAGAACAAGAATTGGGAGATGAGCCAGCCCAACTCCATTGCATAGAAGATGCAACTAAAGCTCGTCTTCAATGAGCACAAGAGGAAACAAAATAATCCACCCAAGATTTGATGCAAGTACAAGGAGTAATTGTAGAACATCATTGAGTTGTAGAGAAGGAGAATATTTCTCTCGAGACAAAGTTTGACAAGGAGAAAGCGCAAATGCAGCAAGAAAAGGAATAATTTCTCGAAGGGAAACTCGAGGTAAAAGAATCATTCAATAGAGAACTTCTCTCTGTGACAAGCTTAGAGCCATAGGAAGAATACTAGGTTGAGCATCAAGTAGAGCATCTCACGAAATCCATCCAGCAACTACAGCAAACAATAGTAGATTTAGAGCTCCGCACAGTTCCCATCACTCTGTAGGATGTCAGAGATCAAAGAGAAGCGACTGCCTGGAGCATAGTCGAGAGAATAAAATCTTTTGCCATGGAATGCAAGAAACTCAGTGACCGCAGTGCCCAGACTTATGAGAAACTCACTGAGAATGTAGAACTAAAGGCACTAGAGTCGCAGCTCCAGGAGGTGAAGTAGAAAGCAGAGATAATACAAGTGTAGTTGAAGCCCTTGTCAGCTATGGAAAGAATGAAACGATCCTAGGAGAAACACACTGCCCAGCATTAGGTTCACACCGTTCAGAGCAAAGTCATGGAAGTGACTCAAATACTCCAACCTGTACAGGACGAGGCTTACCAACTGTTCACAGAGATCGAAGTTCAAGGAGCATAACTGGAGCAAGTTTTTGCTGCAGTAGAACAACACCTAGAAGGAACCATGAACAAGGAAATCATCTAAGATTTCGTTGAACAGGAGGCCATGACACAAAAATAAGTCGAAGCAGCTCGAGGCTTTCAAGCTCTAGGATTTCAAAGCAAAACTACCCAAATGAGAGTGACTCGGGATGAGTCACAAGTGAGTGTTGGGGGCTTGTTGGCCCTTGACCAAGTTTTGGGAGATCCTTGATCAAGTTTGACCTATTTCGAGACTTTGACAACCTATCGAAGGAGGAGCGCAAGATGAAGCATAGGGCATGGGATCTTAGCCCTTTTTTGGGTCCTTTTTGGGGTTTGGGATTATGTAATGGGTATGGGATGTCAGCCCATGGGTTTATCCATGTTTAGGCCTATTTTGTAAAGTATAAATAGATGTCTAGGCAATGTAAGGATGGGCATCTATGTGATGTTAGGCCAATGTGCTAAGTGCTAGTGATCGATCTATGTGATTGAAGGATTGTAAGTGCTCTGGTCATACTATGTGAATCTTGCAGAGCTGAGTGCAAGTGACTGTAGAAGGCTTAGTGTTGTAAACTAGATCAGGGAATGAGGATCTATCAAAGTGCGCAGATATCCTGTCCTATTCGAAGTAGGGTTTTTGAGGCTATGTTCATGTAATTGATTAACATAAGATAATAGAAGAGAATAAGAGTTGGTGGACGTAGCCCCACGGGGGGGTGAACCACGTATATGTTGTGTTTCTCTACTTTGTGCGATGTGTTGGTGTGTTTAGGTGTAACTTGCTATGATATAGATGAATGTTAGATATAACTGATGTTGCTTTGTGCTTATAAAAGAGAATGAATGTTAGATCTGACCTATGTGAGTATTCTTACTGCCTAAATCTACTAGATCTAATATGTTCCTTTTATGCTAAGTGTTATTAGATGTGGATCTGGTTGAATACTGCGATGATCTGTAATTAGGGTTTGTATGCGCTGTTACTAAGAACTGAATGTTGATGAATGTTTACTGCTAAGTTATTTGTTAAGTGTTAGAATCACAGATCTGTGTCCCAGCTAAGGTTGCAGACATCAAAGTCCTGCAACCACCCTACCTCTACCTCAGGTGAGACTTCATCTGCTTTGCAGGTGTTGCTGAAAGGGTCGATAGTTAGGGTTTTGTTGGTGTGTTGTTGTAACGTTGAACCCTGGGTATGCCCCTGTGCCAACACCAACATCATGTTGTCCTACATTTTCATAGAAAGACATTTACATGTCTTGATGAAGAAGGGAAACAAAGCACTATGAAAGGAATTCCAAGACCCATTTCTATAAGGGATATTTAATCCTTGTAGGTAAATAGATGTTTCAATAATGGATGTCAATTGTATGAAACTCATGTGCAGGAGATAGAAAAGACCAAAGGGGAAATCCTTGAAGATTATTTAGTGTTGAAATAGTTTGAAGATGTGTTCCAAGAAAAACCAGGATTACCATTAAATATGGAAATAGATTTACCTATTGACTTAGTGCCAGGAGATTCCCCAGTATAAAAAACACCTTACAAAATTAAAGGAAACACAAATGTGTCTTGAATATTTTTTGAAAAAAGGGTACATACGCCCAAGTGTTTCACGTTGGGGAGAATTAGTACTCTTTGTCAAAAAGAAACATGGAGCATTGAGACTATTGTAATGTACCCGACCACCCACAGGATAAGATACACCACTTAAATAGGCTACAACACACCTAGTCACCAGAAGACATGGCACGTTGTAGTCCCAAGACTTAGTTATTTGAATGGATCTCGAATTCTAACAACATTTAATATGAAAACAAGCATGAAAGAACCACATGCATTAATCAAGATCCATACTACAACATAAAAGAGATAAACAATGTGCCATGCACAACAAATAACCAATAGATAAGCACATTACAAATACATATCTCAAAGATAATTAAATACACAACAGAATAACATTAGACAAAAAACACAAAGAGCATTTATATTTTAAGTAAACATTCACCAACTGGATGAAGACCAAGTACATTCCTCCCAACCATAGACATTGTTGTTCATTTACTCTCAACAATAGGTCACCCCTGAGCCAGGGATACGAATCCACAAGGATGGGTCCTAGGCCAAATATAAACACACACAATGGTTGGATAACTAGCTCTCAGGTTTCCCAACCTCACAACAAATCTAAATTTCCATCTCTCTTTCCCCCTCAACCTGCAAAACCCAAAGAAATGAACACCTTTCTCTGCCATGCAGTCCCTGAATCTTTTCCATTTCTCTCTAGGGATCCAATGCTATTGGTCAAAAAATATCCCTACTGGGAACTCCAAGAATTCTCAGTTGTGGACAGTTCTATCCGAACTACCATCAAGCTCATGCACATGAGAATCCATTCCCTCTTGGAATGATCGATAATTTATTACAGCCATTCAACAATGGATTTCCTCTTCCTGCCAATTGTTTCCCATGCTCATCCCAAGAGCACACAAACTAGCAAGAGCGAGTGAAGAGGAAAGAAGAAAAATAGAACAAGGGGAAGAAGATGAACCAAAGAAAGAACAACCCCAAAAAAACTCCCAAGGGATGTTTAAATAATTACATGAAGACAAGAGCTACATGGCCTCCCTCCTAAGAAGTTCATGTAACCCCTTTCTCAATAAAATCAATTATGGGTAATTAAAATAATAATAATAAATACTTAGCCCCTCAAACCCCCTCTCTTGTGGAATCATAGCCCCTATCTCTTTTGTCCTTGTCCGTCTTGCAGCCAACGATGTATTTTATTCATGTATATGAAGTATTACATTTCCTAGGCACTCTGGCCCTTTTTCAACTTTACCGGTTCACCATCCTAAGTCACAATTGCATAATACATTATAGTTCATAAGGGTTAAAACTGCGATGTTACACCCCCCTCCCCTTATTTTGGCACTTTCCTCGGTGCACAACACCATTCCAATGTTACTATATTTACAAGTCTAGGCTGGCCTTAGTCCACACAAGCATTCCAGCCAACTCTTATATACATAGGCACTCTGGCCTAAAATTAAACATGTATACATAGGATTTTTGACCCAAAACATGTATAATGATCTACCGAATTTATATTTCAGGAAGCAGTTCCAACCAAAATGCTCTCCTTCCCCCTCAACCCTACACAACCCAAAGAAATAAACCCCTTTCTCTATCATGTAGTCCCTCAGGCTATTCCACTTCTCTTCAGGGCTCCATTGCACTCGGCCAAGAAGTTTCATAGTTGTGGCCTCCATAACTCCAATTGCAACAAGTCCATTGGAATTTTTTCATTCTATGCCCTTATCATTCAGTTGCTCCAACATCACCTTCTTCTTTTCTCTCATAGTCTGGTACTTTTCTATATCCTCAACATTCATCATTTTCCTACAACGTTTCAAATCAGCGAGCATGTCAATTCACAATTTTTTCATAAATTTTTTATTTTCGTTCATAATATAAGAGAACATCTTCATAATCCAGTACAATACTTATCTGTGCGGTTCATGGAGCTGCATCCATGTGGTTGTCTTGTTAACTTGTCTCACTCCTTTCCTTGACATACCAATTATGTGCATGATCCCAACCATTAGTTTACAAGAACTATCAAAGTCTCCTCTTCCTTGTGGTCACTCGCCTTCCAAGCCTAGGCTCAGGCATCCCCTTCGCTGCTATACAGTCCCTCATGTGATCCATCTTGCCTGACCAAGGATTTCTTGCACAAGAATATTTATAGGGACACAAGGTTCTCATGTCACAACAATAACCTTTTCCATGCTTTCCAACTAGCATATTCAACATCTCATATGTATTATACACATACAATAATAATGATATATCATTATAACCATTTTCAATCATAAATGTCAAATCTGTTTTATACAAGAAAATAAAAATTTTCAAGCATGAGCTTTCTTCTCATAATATTTGGCTCTGCAGCTATAGATATCAGTCTTTCTTATGGCCTTACATCCCTGCCCTATTCAAGACCCATTCTTCCTACAATTTCAACATTCTTCAGCCAAACAAATTGTCAATATCTCATGTGTATATATATATATATATATATATATTCATGGTAACAAGTGATCTCAAAATTGATTACAATTACAATTCAATTACTTCCATCAATTCTTGACATTAAATGAAATTCTAATATTGAATGGAATGAACCCATCATTCTTTACACATGTATTATCAACTAATATTTTCTTTCTTCTATCTAGAAATATTTTTATTACTCTGTCTCCCCCAACAGATCTTTTTTGTAATTTATCATTATGTAGCTACTTTAACCTGCAACTTTCTTATTGTAATATCTAACAGTTCCTGAAGAGTTTTCAACGTCATGAGTTAGCAATACTCACATTATTTCAGATGTTAGCATCATCATTTCTATGTTATATAATATATACATGCATCACCCCATTGCATTCAATATTTCCTATAATATCACTTGTAACATTTCTTGTTAGAATTATACATATCATACACAATTGTCAATTAAATTTATAGGTACCTTTTATGTTTAATTTATGAAGGAAATATATCACAATTATCCAAATTAGAATAATTTCAGGCCATTCTCCTTTGAATCATCCTTCCAATGACTATAATTTCTCCACAATCAGATATCTAAGTTGAAAGTTAGGGCTCCTTGAAAAACCACTTTTAACCCCCTTAGTTGATACAACAAATCAAATTCCTCACAAGTACTTCCTTCCAACCCCTTCCCCAAGTGACCATGGCTCAAAAATGAGGGCTTAATCCTTCCTTAGCACTTTTCTTTCTTCAACAAAAAAAACAATTCAGCGACTAGCCCCCTTTTACTTTGACCAAAGTCTCATAAGACCAAGTTCTATGACTAAGCGCTTTTGGAGGCCCTTATCCAGAGATTCAGGACATCGGCGCTCCAGGTCTTGAGGGCTTAGGGGTTTCACCTTCATCACACTTCACATTTCCTCATATGTCGAACTAGAGAATATCCCAAATGAACACTTCTTCGGAGTTTCAGGGATCCTAAACTTCATGCATCGGAGGTTCTGCTTATGCCACATAACATTCCCTTCAAACGTCGAACTTGCGAACTCCTGGAGTGACTCTTCAGAGTATCTCTACTCTAGTGCTCTGGAGCTTCAGAATTCATAGGTTTTTACAACAACATACTCCCTTGTCCCCGAGTGTCGAATCTCTGAACTTCCGGAGTTTCATCAACAACTACGCACCAAGGGTAATACATGTCGCAAATATAGAGATGACACGTGGCCTAATCTACAAGTGACACGTATCAAGTCATAATTGGCATAAAAGGTCTAGAATATCATAAAACATGATGACATGTGGCATGCATGAAGTGGGTCCATGTCACCCTCAGTGACGTCAACATGTCACATCACTCCGACGCTCTTGGACTTTGTCTAGTTCGGGCTTCAGAAGTTTCTTCTACCACATACCTCAAAACACTCTAACACCGAACTAGCGGACTCTCGTTCTGTCGCTCTTCGGAGCTTTGAGGATTCGAACTTCGAGGGCCTTCACCACATACCATTACAATTATCTCGAACCACCAAACTTTTGAACTGTTCTTCTCCATAGTTTCGAGAATCCGGTGCTTCAAGGCTTCAGGATTCGAAGGATTTGTTTTCAACTCCATCCAATATTTCATCTGAACACCAAACTTATAAACAATCGCTAATCTACAAACATGTGTCCCCTAACCGCAAATGGTCCAGATTGACTTCGTTATTCGGGACTTCGAAGAAAACTTCTCCAAATGACATAAGGACTAAAACTCCCTGACGAAAATAACCCCCTTCCCTCCCGGGGATTCTGCGACCTCCTGGTCTTGGATCTTCAACTCCTGAATTGAATTGGTTCCTCGACCTCCAACACACCTTGAACGATTGATTCACACACAGGTCCCCTTGATGTCACCTGCAAGTTCAGACTACTTGCAACTTCTCTCTTTGACGCTTGGAAACACGGATTGCGAGTACTAGTCTCATGCTAGACTTTTCTTCTTATGTGACAGCGGGCTATAACCTCGGGCCAACTCCTTCGCTACTTCGAGCTTCGGAGATATTTCAATCTCCTCTTCTAGTTCCTCCTGAAACACCTTTCCTCGAATTCATGGGTCTCTGTCATGTGTCTTCTTGAATCTGACGGTCCAGTTGTGCTTCGCATTTCACGACTTCATGAAACTTCACCTACTCCATTGTTACTTCATCCGTACCTCTAATCTCTCAGATTCTCTAATCCGTTTCCATGCGTCTCCTCGCAGCCAATGGTTAATATTTTCCTTGTGATTTCACAACTTTGGCGATCCCACATTTCAACACTTCGAAGTGTCCCAAACTATGAAATGTCGAAACACGTCTCGGTCAATTCTCCATGTGACTCTCCCCAGATCTGGCGGTCTAGAACGATCCTAGTCCCTCCTAGATGGATCTCAATTTGTTCATTATGGGAAACCTCAAGGGACTCCTCCCTTTGAATATTTCTCATTGTTCTTCCTCCTAAGCTTGTTCTCTTCTCAAACTATTATCTTCTCAGAATACTCCTTTAGACACTTAGTCGAATTCTAGCCTGTGTACTCTTTGCAACATGTCTTCCTCCACAATTTGGCTTCTATGTGGGAAACTTCCACTAATTATTTTGAACTTCTGAGTCAAAAGGCTCTATTGCGTGCTCCTTGAAAATGGACTTCCTTCAAGCTATTTCTCCATAATGTTTTGAGTCAAATTGGACTCAGTCGCGCACACCTTGCGGACACTATTCACTCCTTGCACATATATAAGTTTTGTGTTATCTCTTCTGAGCTTGCAAGTCGAAACAGACTATGTCAATGCACACCTTGCATACATTATGCACACTTTCACTTGCTCATAAAAGAGAAACAATTGAAACTTATTTAAAACTTCAGAGATTCACACATTCAGCCATGTAAATGAATTCGTAAACAAAAGAACAAGAAATAATAGAGAATTGTAAATAAACAGAAAGCATACCATTCATTCATTCAGATAGACGCAATAATATCATACATTTGGGACAATGCTCTCCTATTATATTCATTCGATCTGAAATATACATGTGTTCATATACTGCTCTTGGTAGCTCTCGACTATCAAATACCACCAACCTTTCAACAACCTCTATAATAGATTCAACAACTCAACAATAAACTCTACTGGGAAACAATACAAAGCTTTATACAAGAGGGGCTCTTCGAGCTCATCCCTCCAACTATTCTAGAGCTATTCTATCAAATTAAAAGCTAGCAACTACTAGAATTTATTACAATAAATATTTGTGACAGACAGATCAGATCGAACACATCGAATCTGTACTACATTAATCTTCATTAAAAGGAATTACATTCTTCGATGACCCTTTTGAGATCATCTGCCTAAAAAAATTAAAGAGGTTATTTAATTACAATTATTTCCAAAAGATTTGTGTGATACACATTCTTCAAAATTTAAAATTCTTCAAAATGTGGGCTAGTGCGCCTAGTTGTATTCCACTCGTGCTTCACTGGTGATGCTCCTGCATCATACTCCTCTAGCTGAAAAATTCATGGACTCATGTCCATGAGATCCTGCACTGACCTTCCATTATTTTGGATATCCTCTTCGTTTACCCAACTGACATCTTCTATTGGTCTTCTTTTCCACTTTACCAAATACTCAAAATATGTTTTCCTTTAGGTCCTCTTACTAATTCACCGATCTACGATCTGCTCCATCTGTGGATTTTGTGATACATGCATATTCTTTTTCCACTTGATCTCCTTCTGATCTTTGGGTGCTTCTGTTTCATATTCCTTGTAAGGATACAAGCATTCAATGTTGAATATGTGTGATATACCCACATCTTCTGGCAACTCTATCTCATAAGCGTTCTCACCAAATTTTATCAGGATTTTGCACAGTCCTATATTCTTCAACTTTAGTTTATTATATGTCCCTCTTGGGAACCTCTCCTACCTAAGATGTGCTAGAACTTGATCTCCAACTTCAAACTAAATTTTCTTCCTACGTTGATCAGCTCTGCATTTATATTCATTGTTTCTCCTTTGCAACTATTCTTTGATCTGATTATGAAGCTTTTGCATTCCTGCAACGAAGTCTTCGGCTCCAAAGCTTCTATATTCATTTTTCTCCAAATCTCTTAACTCTAACACTCCCCTCAGATTCATTCCATTCACTATCTGAAATGGACTCTTTCTGATACTTTTGTTCACCGAGTCATTATATGAAAACTATGCTTATGCTAGAATCTAATCCCACTGGCTATGATGTTCAGTGAACAAAATTCTCAACAAATCTCCTAAACATAGATTCACCACCTCAGACTATCCATCTATTTGAGGGTGACATGCAGAATTGAAGGATAGTTTTGTTCTCAGCTTCTTCCACAGTGTTCTCTAGAAATGACCAACAAATTTGGTATCCTTGACTGAAACAATACTCCTGGGCAATCCATGAAGTCTCACAACTTCTTTGAAAAACAAATGAGCAATGTGTGTTGCATCACTGGTCTTCTTTCATGGGATAAAGTGTGCCATCTTTGAAAATTTGTCAACTACCAGAAATATGGAATAGCTTCCTCTTTGTTCCCTTGGA
Source organism: Picea engelmannii (assembly GCA_009831015.1). Classification (NCBI taxonomy): domain Eukaryota; kingdom Viridiplantae; phylum Streptophyta; class Pinopsida; order Pinales; family Pinaceae; genus Picea; species Picea engelmannii. The sequence goes on along the minus strand of ML776893.1, from coordinate 1,568,439 downwards.
AATACCAACACGAAATCCATGCTTATTGCATCCTGAGGCCTCTCTGGAATAGGCAATGGTTGATACAACCTAGTATTCTATATTTTCCCCTTTGCATACTGGAAAATTTTACATATACTCACAAACCTTTTCACCTCTTATCTCATACCTGGCCAATAATACAAACTGTTCAACTCTGCAAACATTTTTTCCTAGCCGAAATTTCCGTCTAGACATCCACTATGATTTTCCTTCAGTAAATTCTCCCTCATCGAACACTTTGGTATGCACAATTGGAATCCTTTGAACAACAACCCATTATGAATCAGGTATTCGGCCCATTGGCTTCTGTCTCTGAGCACATGATTCACACATGCTTCATATGCTTCTTCAAAATTGGGATCATCATGATACATTTCCTTAAGGTGGTCAAACCCCAAGGTTTTCACTTGAAATTCTTACATAAGTAGACATCTCTTGCTCAATGCATAAACAACCTTGTTAGAATTACTAGAAATATGTTTAATGACAAAAGTGAAATTTTTCATAAACTCTATCCACTTGGAATGTCTCTAGTTTAACTTCTCTTGTCTGGTTATGAATTGTAAAGCTTTGTTATCGCTATAAAAAACAAACTCTTTTGGAATGAGATAGTGCCTCCATTTATTCAAGGCTAGAATTATGGAATAAAACTCTTTATCATATGTGGAGTACTTTTTCTTAGCATCATTTAGCTTCTCATTGAAATATGCAACAAACCTATTATCTTGGCTTAAGACCACTCCAATTGCAACTCCACTCGCGTAACACCTCACTTGAAATGTCTTCCAGAAATCTGGTAATACCATAATAAGTTGTTTTGTTATCTTCTCCTTCAATATATTGAATCTCTTCTCAGCCTCTCTTGTCCATTTGAAAGACTTATGTCTTTTCTTCACCATATCCATCATTTGTGCACCTATCTCACTAAATTTTTTTATGAACTTTCGGTAAAAACTTTCTAATCCATGGAAGCTTATTACCTCAAATATACTCCTTGGTGATGGCCATTCTCTGATTTCTTTCACCTTTTCGAGATCAATCTTCAATTCATTTGAAGAGATCACAAAACCCAAATAAATGCGTTTTGTATTCATGAAAGAGGATTTCTTTAAATTTATCAACAAATCCTCTCGTTGTAACCTCCTCATCACTAATGTTAAGTGTCTTAGATGTTATTCCTTAGTTTTATTTAAGAGTAGTATATCATCTAGATATACGATCACAAACTTACCAATAAAATCCTTCAACACTTCATTCATCAATATCATAAAAGTACTTGGGCATTTGTTAAGCCAAACGATATAACAAGCCATTCATACAATCCCTCATTTGTATTGAAGGTTGTTTTCCATTCATCACCTTCTCTCATCCTTATCTGGTGATATCCACTTTTCAAATCTATCTTTGAAAAATAGTTCACTCTGCTTAGACAATCCATTAAGTCATCCATCCTCAGCAATGGAAATCTATACCTAATGGTGTTCTTATTTATGGCCCTTGAGTCTATACACATTCTCCATCCTCCATCCTTCTTAGGACTCAACACAGTTGGTACTGCACATGGACTCAAGCTTTCCCTGACCAAACCCTTGTTTAACATATCATGAACTTGTCTTTTCACCTCCTCATTCTCTTTAGGTGTCAATCTGTATGCTTCTTTGTTCGACAGGCTTGCTCCTAGTATCAAGTCAATCTGATGGCTAATACTTCTGATAGGTAGCAATGAGCTCGACAACTCATCCACTACTATGTCAGCAAAAATTTCCAATAGCTCATGAATTTACGTAGTAAAATCCTCCATAGAAGTACTTGTAAGGATAACTTTTGGCTTCCTCACTACAACAAACTGCATCTCTTGTTCCTTGTTAACTTGAATCGGGAGTTCCTTCCCACTAATGAGAAGTATGCCCATGTTGTCTTCTTCCTTCCCTTTCTTCTCCTGAATTGGAAGAAACATGTGTGTCCTACCATTCTTCTCCAAGGTATAAGTATTCTTTCTCCCATAATGAATGAAATTCATGTCATACTTCCATGGTCTTCCCAAAAAAACATGACATACATCCATGGGAATCACATCACATAGAATTTCATCTCTATATCCTCCTATTTTAAATTCAACCAGGAATTGTTTAGTTAATGTTACCTGATGCCCTTTATGCAACGATGATACTTTATACAACATCGAATGTCCAATCATCTCCAACTCTAACGTCTCCACCATCTCTATGGATACTAAGTTATCAGTGCTCCCACTGCCAATTATCACCTTGAAAACCCTATATTTAGTGTTGCAAGCTATCCTAAACAAATTGTTCCTCTGCATTGGCTTTTCAACCTCTGCCTCTAGTTTTAAGAGAACCTTATTCATCATCAAATATCTCCCATTTTCTACACCTTCTGCCTCAACATCTCACTTCTGTGCTTATGAAATGTGAGCTTCACCTCCTTATTTATTTCTCTCGGGACATTCCCAATACATGTGTCCTACCTTTCGATAGGCATAACACTTTACTTCACCTCCTCTACCTCTTTGTCTTCCTCTAGGGAAAGAGTTTCTACCACCACTTTGTCTTCCTTGAGAACTTTTTCCTCTCTCAGAGTGACTATGTGGTTTCTCTATCTCACCTTTGGGCTTATGTGTCTTGTCATGGGAAAATCCTTTGCCTATGTTCAAACTCCTACCCATGTTTTGTTGAATTTGCTTTCTGGCCAACTTCTCCTTTGCTTTCAGTGCAATATGATATGCATCCTCTACTATACTTACTATCATCATGTTGATTTCGTCCTGTATTTCATATCTTAGGCCATTGATGTACCTGACAACTTTTTCCTTGTCTCTCTCTCTTTGTACAACCCTGATTTTTAGTTTATAGAACTCCTCTATGTATGCCTTCATAGTCATTTATTTCTGCCTCAGGTTCTGCAATCCCCTGAACATATTTATCTAGTAGTCCTTAGGTATAAATTTATCCTTTAGCTTGGCTACCATTCTATCCCAACTCTTGATATTTTTTTTCCTTTGCTCCAAATGTCAGCCTGGAGTTCATCCCACCACAGTGTTGCATGTCCTTTCAACCCGGTGACAACATGTTTAACCTTTTTCTCCTTGTCTACATCTTCATAGTCGACATACTTTTCCATTGCTCGTATCCAATCAAGCAATTCCTCGACGTCCAAATTACCCTCATACATTGGGATGTCTATCTTTTCCCTATCACCCAACTTAACAACCGCTTTCAGAAAGCGATCTTTTGCTACATCCTTCACTACATCTTATTCAACTTCCACTTCTTCATTTTCTGCATCACTAACATCTCTAGCACCCAACGCACTCCTTTTTTATGTTTCCATGGAATCCATCCTTGCACGCAGTTCTCTCATTTCTCTTTCCATAACTCTATTTGCTACAGGTGGTTCCACATGTCTCCTAGGTGGAATTGTATTGATGTATATGATACCACTTGATGATATCAACCTACTTCATTGTCTCCTTTTCCTATAGAAATAAATTTCGTTAGTCTTTCATACCACTCTGATGGTAACAACCTCGTTCCCTCCTGGGGATTTTGTGACCTCCTAGTCTTGGATCTTCAACTCTTGAACCAAATTGTCTCCTCGACCTCCAACAGAACTTGAATGATTGATTCACACATAGGTACCCTTGATGTCGCTTGCAAGTTCGGACTACTTTCAACTCCGCTCTTCGGTGCTTGGAAACACCAATTATGAGTACTAGTATCGTGCTAGAATCTTCTTCTTATGTGACCACGATCTATAACCTCGGGCCAACTTATTCGCCACTTCAGGCTCCGACAATATTGAAATATCCTCCTCTGGTTCCTATCGAAATACCTTTCCCTGAATTCATGGCTCTCTACCACGTGTCTTCCTCTATATGATGGTCCAACTATGCTTTGGGTTTCGCAACTTCATGAAACTTCACTTACTCCATGCTTACTTCTTCCAGACCTCTAATATCTTGTATTCTCTTATCCCCTGCCATGCATATCCTCATAACCAACGGTTAATATTCACCTCGCGATTTCATGACTTTCGCAATCCCACCTTTCAACACATCGAAGTGTCTTGAACTCCGAAATGTTGAAACACCTCTTAGTCAATTCTCCACGTGACTCTCCCCAGATCTGGCGGTCTGGAACGATCCCAGTCCCTCCTGGAAAGATCTCAATTTGTTGATTCTTGGAAACCTCAAGGGACTCCTCCCTTTGAATATTTCTCGTCATTCTTCCTCCTGAGCTTGTTCTCTTCTTGAACTCTTGTCTTCTCAGAATACTCCTTTCGACACTTAGTGGAATTCTAGCATGTGCACTCTTTGCAACATGTCTCCCTCCACAATTTGGATTCTTTGTGGGCAACTTCCACTAATCCTTCTAAACGTCTGAGTCAAAAGGCTATGTCGCTCACTCCTTACGGAAAAACTTTCTTCAAGCTATTTCTCCAGAAATTTTTGAGTCAAAATGGACTCTGTCGCACACACCTTCTGGACACTATGCACTCCTTGTACATATATAAGTTTTGTTTTATCTGTTGTGAGCTTGCGAGTCGAAACAAACTATGTCAACGCACACCTTGCGGACACTATGCACACTTTCTCTTGCTTGTAGAAGAGAAACAATTGAAACTTATTTAAAACTTCACAGATTCATACATTTAGCCATGTAAAATCATTCATAAACACAAGAATAAGAAATAACAAAGAATTGTAAATAAACAAAAATTCTACCATTCATTCATTCATATAGACACAACAATACCAGACATTTGGGACAATGCTCTTCTATTATATCCATTCAATCTGAAATATACATGTGTTCATATACTGCTCTTGGTAGCTCTCGACTATCTACTATCAACAACATTTCAACAACCTCTATAATATATTTGACAACCCAACAACAAACTCTATTGGGAAATAATACAAATCTTTATATAAGAGGGGCTCTTGAGCTCTTCCCTCCAACTATTATAGAGCTATCCTATCGAATTAAAAGCTAGCAACTACTAGAATTTATTACAATAAATTTGTTTGACAGATAGATCAGATCAAACACATTGAATTTGTATTGCACTCATCTTCATTAAAAGGAATTACATTCTCCAATGACCCTTTTTATATCATCCACCTCAAAACATTAAAGAGGTTCTTTGATTACAATTCTTTCCAAAAGATTTGCTTGATACACTTTCTTCAAAATTTAAAATTCTTCAAAATGTCTGCTAGTGCGCCTAGATGTCTTCCACTCGTGATTCATTGGAAATGCTCTTTCATCACTCCCAAATGTCAAATATTTGATAATTTGTAGACACGCATCCCGTAAAATGGGCGATCATGATTTTCTCTGGAGTTCAAGACTTCACAATAATTCTTCCTGGTAGCTTAAGGACTCACTTTTCCTAGAGTATCGAACCTCTGAAATGAGTTGATATCTACGACTCATGCTTATTCTATCACAAATATGATGTTTGGGATTTGATATTCTCCACTGTACCTCACCTCCTGATCTATGCCTAATCCAATGACCCAGATCTATCCTTGGAGAAATTCAATGGCCAAGTACTCCTCCCTATGATCTATGGTTTATATTCACTCTAGGACTTCGAAGATTTGGGGATTTTACCTCCTTTTCATCAAATACTTAAAATATTCTGAAACAATGAATTCCAAAGGAATCCAGTGCTTAATGACCCCTCACCTTCTCCAGATCAGATGATTGCGAAGGATCTGTCTTCTCTTGAACAGATCTAACGATCCAAATATAAACTTGAGCCCATAGTGGTGATCGTTCTTGAATTTTAAAGGGATGGTCATGATCCATCAATCCATTACTAAAGATCTTAGACTTTCTAGCTTCTACGCAGACTCTGCAATGTCATTCTTCATGAGATTCACAACTTCAAGGTCCTAACTTGATCTCAACCACAATATCTTCTCTAATAAGTCTGACCCATTTCGGCCTGGTGTTTCAACCTGTAGCTCTGATACCAATTTGTAACATACCCAACCACCCACACACTAGAATACGCCACTTAAATAGGCTACAACACACCCAACCACCAACAGGCGGGGCACACTGCAATCGCAAGACTTAGTTCTCTGAACATATCTCAAATTCTAACAACATTTAATCTGAAAACAAGCATGAAAGAACCACATGAATTAATCAAGATCCATGCTACAACATAAAAGTGATAAGAAACATTCCATGAAAAACAAATAACCAACAAATAAGCACATTACAAATCTCAGAGATAATTAAATACACAACAAAATAACATTAGACAAAAAACATTGAGAGAGAACTTATCTTTTAAGTAAGCATTCACCAACTAGCTACAGACCAAGGACGTTCCTCCCAACCATAGATATTGTTGTTCATTTATTCTCAACAGTAGGTCACCCTCGAGCCATGGCTATTAATCCACACGGATGGGTCCTAGGCCAAATATAAACACACACAACAGTTGGCTAACTAGCTCTCAGGTTTCGCAACCTCACAACAACTACAAATTTCCATCTCTCTTTCTCCCTCATCCCACACAACCAAGAGAAGTGAACACCTTTCTCCTCCATGCAACCCCTGAGGTTGTTCCATTTCTCTCTAGGGATCCAGTGCTACTGGTCAGGAAATATCCCTACTAGAAACTCCAAGGATTCTCATATGTGGACATTTCTATCTGAACTACCATCAAGCTCATGCACATGGGAATCCATTCCCTCCTGGATTGATCAAAAAAACATTATAGCCATTCAGCAATGGCTCTCCTCTTCCTACCATATGTTTCCCATTCTCAGCCCAAGATCACACGAAATAGCAAGAGGGGTTGAAGAGGAAAGAAGAAAAAGATAACAAGGGGAAGAATATGAACCAGGGGAAGAACGACCCGAAAACAACCCCCAAGGGATGTTTAAATTATTACATAAAGACAAGAGCCACATGGCCTCCCTCCCAAGAAGCTCATGTAACCCCTTTATCCATAAAATCAATTATGGGTAATTAAAATAATAATTAAAAAGACTTAGCCCCTCAAACCCCCTCTCTCATGGAATCATAGCCCCGTATCTCTTTTTTCCTTGTTCGTCTTCCAGCCAACGATGTATTTTATTAATGTATATGAAGTATTACATTTCCTAGGCACTGTGGCCCTTTTTCAACTTTACCGGCTCACCAGCCTAAGTCACAATTACATAATACATTATAGTTCATAACGGTTAAAACTGGGATGTTACAACTGTGTATTGATTTCAGACAAGTAAATAAAACCAATGTGAATAACAAATAACCTTTACCCAAAATTGATGACCTGTTTGATCAACTAATAGGGGAAAATATATTTTCAAGGATAGACCTGAGATCAAGATACCATTAGATAAGAATCAAGGAATAATACATTAGTAAGACAACCTTTAGAACTAGGTATGTGTTGATTTTTGGACAACATCGGGAATACATTCTTCCATATATATATATATATATATATATATATAGACAAAACACTTATCTTTTCACAAACGTTGTGCAACTAGTTTCTTGGGACAAAAATTCCACCCAACCATAGACTGATTGTTCCAAATTTCAATAGCCAGTCACCCCTGAGCTAAGGCTAGAAATCCACAAAATAGGGTGGTCTCTCACAGTCCACTCACAACTCATAAAACTCACAACCCAACTGATATTTTCCTACAACTATCTCTATTTTCTACCATCTCTCTTCCTCTTGACTTATCCAACCAAAGGAATGTACCCCTTCATTGATATTGGTCCCTCAGACATCCCATTCATTTATCAGGGTCTCTTTAGCACATATAACTAGGAATCTCTTAGCTGGGAACTCAAGGGAAACTGTTCCTAGGAAAACTGTCAGTAACCAACAACAAACACTTGTTGTTTCAGTGCAACTCACATAGGTCCAGTTCACTCTTCAGGAATGAAAAACCAACTCTTCATTTTTCTATCTCCAATTGGCTTCAATTACACTCCAAATTTCTCTAGAATTATCCCTCCATGGCTGCATCAACTTCATGCTCTGTTTCTTTCTCCCCTCTTGATCTCATGCACCCAAAACTCCCTATAAAATATGTTGTCACCGACCCATACGAATTTCCTCTCTTTGGCTTTCCTTTTTTGAATCACACTCTTCTTAAATATGATTGTACTCAACCCCCATGTGACCCAATAAATTTGGGATGTGGCCACTCACACCAACCCTCTTACATGTATTCAATGATTGGCTTTGGGAACACTCAATTAGAAATGGGAAGGTTCATATACAAATAGAAAATTTAGGAAAATGGGTTAAATCAATATACATGGGTAATTTCCCCCTTGGACCCCTCTTGGCCATTATCCAAGACACTCCCCTCTCTTATGGATTAATTTAGTCCCATTTTCTTTTCCATGTGCCCTTAGCATTCGACATAACATTTTATTATTAAAACATTGAAATACAATTCACATATTACATCGCTTGGGAAGTAGCCACACATTATCTCTACATAAGCATTAATTAAACTGGGGATTATAGTGGGGATGTTACATTCCCCCTCCCCTACAATGTTGCACCATCCTTGGGGCACTCTAAGACGCTATGTGTGTGTGTGTGTGTGTGTGTGTGTGTGTGTGTGTGTGTGTGTGTGTGTGTGTGTGTAAACACACACACAAATTACATCACAATACTTAGAAAATAAAATTATGCAATTTTAACAATTATAACAGCAACTCCAACCACAACCTCATGTTCCTCTCAACTCGTCGACCCAAGGAAGGAACCATTCATTTATCCATGATATCCCAAGGGATTTACCACCTATTTATCAATGCTAACCCAAGGAATGATTCATTCTTCTATCAAGGTCTCCAACGCAGTAGGCCATAACTTTGACATGTGGTTTGAGAATTTTAGCTGCTCAAAATGGAGTCTTGCATTATGTTTTCTTCAAAAATATAAAACATCTGTGGCTATTCTGCCTGCATGTTTTCGTCATGCTCCCATGTATCATTTTCAAGACCATAGCAGGTCCATTGAACCTTTACCATCCCTATGGATGTTTTCCTGAGCACTACGACGTTTTAGTCCAGGATCTGTACTGGCTCCACCCAGAAATCCCCTTCGTGCTCCACCTGGATCAAATTCCAATCAATTACATGGTTAGGATCAGGCACATATTTCTTTAATGATGACACATGAAACACATTATGCACTCTCATGGATGCAGGAAAATTTAACATGTATGCAATTGGCCTTATCTTTTCTAATATTTCAAAAGGTCCACAATATCTTGTTTCCAACTTCAAGTAACTTCCCGATCTTAATGAACTCCTCTTTGTATTCACTTTCAAAAACACATGTTCTCCCACTTTAAAATCTATGAAAACTTTATTTCTGTCTGCACAAATTTTCTACCTATCATGGGAAACCTTCAAATCCTTCTTTATCTTTACCATCTCAACCTCTATTTATTTTAACAATTATGGCCCAACAACTTCTTTGTCTACTGGATTATCCCAACTCACTTGTGTGTTACATTTTTTTCCATATAATGCCTCAAATGGAATCATCTTGAATGAGGCTTGATACTCATTGTTGTAGGAAAAGTCAACTAAATGAATATAATCTACCCACTTTGATGGTTGATCCACTACATACATTCTAAGCATGTCCTCAATTATCCTATTAGTCCTTTCTTTTTTCCCATCTTATTCTGGATGATATATTGTACTAAGATTTAAATTTGTCCCAAAGCCCTTGAAAAAACCCTTCCAAAAATTGGAAGTAAACTTTGGATCTATGTCTGAAACAATTTCCTTAGGCACTCCATGTAGCCTAGTAACTTCTCTCATATAAATTTATGTAATATTTTTTGCATTGTGTGCAGTCTTTGCTAGAATGAAATGTGCTTCTTTAGTCAACTTATCCACCACCACCATGATGGAATCATGTTGCTTCACTATTCTGGGAAGATTAGTAATAAAATTAACTATAACTACTTCTTACTTCCATTCTGAAATGGGCAATGGTTGTAGCAAACTTGTTGGGTGTCTATGTTTTGTCTTTACCTTTTCGAATTCTAGACATCTGGCTATGAAATTAGCCAATTCTTTCTTCATTCTTGGCCAAAAGTATTGGTTTCTTACTACTGCAATTGTTTTTTGATATCCTGAGTTCCCGACATATGGAAAGTTGTGCATCTCCTTCGACACTGCATTTTTTCAGCTCCCCAGAATTCAACATATACACCTTACCTTTGTACATGAGAATTTCATCTTCTTTCAACTCATAATAATTAATTTTTTGTTGAAAATTACCTTGTTATAATGTCTCTTTTATTTTTAAATAATTTTGATCTAAATTTGTTGTTGCAACAATTTTGTCTTTCAAATCTATCTCGTACATGATAATGGATACAATATGGACTTCACGAGCTCTCCTACTGAGCACATCAACCACCTGATTTGTATTTCCCTTTATATGCTTAATTTCTAAGTCATATTCACTAAGAAATTCCATCCATCTAGTTTTCCTAGCATTTAGTGTTGTCCGTCCAAACAAATTCTTCAGACCACAATGGTTTTTCCTTAGTTCAAATTTCTTACCCATAAGGTAATGCCTCCACATTTTTAATGCATGTACAATTGTTTCTAACTCCAAGTCACACAATTCCTCTCATTCTCTTTTAACTTTATGGAGTCATATCATACAACATGGTCCCTTTGAATAAGAACTCCACTGAGTCCTTCCTTGCATGCATCGATGCACACAACAAAATATTTTTTTGGAACTACAATCTTCAAGATTGGTGCACTTGTCAATATTCCCTTCAACTGTTGAAAAATCTCTTCACACTTGGAAGTCCATTCAAACTTTGCTCCCTTATTTTACAAATAAGTTGTTGGACTTGCAATCTTTGAGAACCCTTTTATGAATCTTCAGTAATAATTGGAAAGACCTATGAATGATATGACCTCGGTCACATTCTTTGGCACTAGCCATCCTCTAATGGCCTTTATCTTCTCAGGATCAACTTAGATCCTTGATGCTGATATTATATGCCTCAGGTAGTGAATCTTCTTTTGATAAAAGATGCACTTAATTAGCTTAGCATATAATTTGAGCTCTCTTAAAACTTGCAACACCATTCTTAAGTGATTCTCATGTTCCTCTTCTAATTTAGAGTATACAAGGATATCATCTAGGAACGCAATCACAAACATTTCCAGGTATTCCTTGAACACTCCATTCATCAGACACATAAAAATTGTTAGGGCATTTGATAGCCCAACTGTAACTACCATGAATTCATAATGCCCATATCTTGTTCTGAATGTTTTCTTGTTGACGTATTCTTCCTTTATACTTGCTTGATGATAGCCTGATCTCAAGTCAATCTTTGAAAAGAATCTTGAACCTTTCATCTGATCAAACAAATCATCAATTTTGGGCAAAGGATACCTACTCTTTATGGTAATCTTATTAATTTTCATGAAATCAATACACAACCTTAAGGTTCCATCCTTCTTCTTCACAAAAAAAACTGGGTCTCCCTGAGGTGACACACTTGGTCATATATACCCCCTTTTTTTAAAACTTTTCAAGCTACATATGTAGCTCCATCATTTCTGGTGTACCCATGATTTTGTATGGTGTCTTAGACATTGGGGCAACTCCTAGCACTAAATAAATAGAGAAATCAATGTATATCTTGGGTGGAAATCCTGGAATTTCTCTAAAAACATCTTCAAAATTCTTCAAGACTGGGTGGTCTTCAATTATTGTCACTTTATCATTGTCTACCTCCTCTATACAGGCTGCAAACATTTGAAATCCCTTCTTGAAGCTCTTCTTCATCTGCATAGCTGAAATATCTCTAACAAATACAACTCTTGGAATTCCTTGAATTCTTCCTTGTTTCCCTTCCTCATCAAGACATGTGAGTGTCTTATGGTAATAGCCTAGGAAAACATGATGTTTCTCCAACCAATCCATGCCAATTAGACAGTCATATGAACCCAAAGGTATGGTGTTTACATCTACCTTCATGTTGAGTCCATTCATGTTTATTTGACATTATTTAACCAACTCATTCATCTTTATCTTATCCCACGTGGCTAACTGAACTAACCAACATTTATTATGATTATTTTTTTGCAAGTGAAATATTTCAACAATGTTATCATTTATGTAACTATGGCTAGCTCTGGAATCAATTAAAATTTCTATGGGCTGGTTATCAATCTTACCTTCCACTTCGATCATGGGGGATGTTATAACCCTATAATTTATAGGATCATCTGGTGATTGGAAAATTTTCACTATTGATGTATGTTATCTTGCCAATAATATTTCATTCATGCAAATTATTTTAAAAAGAAAAAGAAAAGAAAAGAAAAAGAGTAAAAGAGGGCATAAAAGAAAATGGATAAAAGCCCCATGTAATAACAATGACTTAAATCCATACAGTTTAATCATGGTTAAGTATTTTTGAATTTATGATGATAGGTCTAGTGAATAAGCCTGGTTGAACTATTTAATCTTAACCAGGTACTTAGGTTAGTTAGTTAATAAATTTGATCAAACTGTTCAATCTTGATCAAATAGCCCCAAGGTAGAGTAATTCCTTATCCCAACAATCTAATATGGTATAAATGAGTAGTTAGGCACGATAGGACATAGGTTAGCCAGTCTTTCCTTCAATAAATATGCTTGATCTTCAATAAAATCCATGATTTTGATGTTTGGGTTATGTTTCCTAACTCCATGGTGACCAAAGCATGAGAAGCAACGCAAAACCCACAAAATCCATTAAACCTAAGTTTTTGCATCACATATCAAATCTCTCCTAGAAATTAACGATCGCGCATAGATCTACGATTGAGTTATCGGTGTT
>ML776893.1:1539596-1555301 GCA_009831015.1 Picea engelmannii | reverse complement strand
CTGGAATGAGGAAGTTTTTCCCGGTGGGCTCCATCCCAACGTGTCACCAATATATTGCGTCATACTCTTCCCTTCCAAACCACTTACTACTTACCACCCTTTTGACATACCACCACCTCCCCATGATGTCACATCCCACTACCTTCCTCCTACAAGTCCCATCTCATAACTCCGTCAGTCCTTCCCCCCTATTCGTCCCTCACAAGTAACCTCATACTTGAATGTCCTCCAATCAACACCCTCCACATCATCCTGGCACACCCCTCACCCATCCTTTTCCTGCCACCTCACACTTCAAATGATCCATTGGCCATTTACCACAGGCTAACATATCCGTTAGCCTGTTAGCCTGTCCCCCGTGCCCATGGATACAAATTTACTTAATTTTAACCAATTTTCCGTCATACGCATTCTTCTCACATTTTCTGCACACCAAAAAGCTCAGTCTCCTCGCCTCTGCAACTCTCTACCCAACCATAGACATTACCTACTAACGTTTGTTTCAATCTGCCGGTACCTATCAAAATCAATAGCGCCTAAATCTAAGAAATCAGAGGTTGAGGAAAATCCATTCCTCCCACCTCCTATCGATCTCGACTAGATTCCATTAGCCAACAAGGATTATTTGATCTCGGAAACCATGTGTGAATTTGATCTCGCTGAACTGCGGTCATGGTTTAGAGACACCTTCATTGATTAGAGCAATGAGATCAGGCTCTGGGAGTCCAATTTCCCTCTATACCTTTTTACCCAAATCCACCATTTTCCAGAATTTTCCCTCAAATGTCAGGCACATTACATCCCCGACCAAAGAGCTATAGTTTCACCATTCGGAGAAACTTTGTTCTTTATCACACTAGAGGCCATTGATCAAATGATGCAGATACCTAGAACTGAATCCACCTCCCCTTTCAACCTTGAAATCCTAACAGAGTTGTACCAGAACCTATATTTTCCCCAAAGAGCCCAGATTTTTGAGCTTTTTCTTCCACAGGATGCTCAACTCCCCAAGAAAAATCCCCCGTACCATTCCTCTCTATTCTCAGAAAAGGGAAACCAAGTTATTTCATCGCTCTAATGTCTTCTTTATTATTTCTCAGACGAATGGGTGGATGAACCTATATTGGGTTTCCTATCCATTTTCTTCGTTGAAGAAAAGGCCATTATCCACTTCGACTATAGCACTTTCCTGGCAGGGAACATCCATGAACAACTTTCAAAGTTCTCCACAGGGGGCATGTTCTGGTATTCTTCAATATTGGCTTACATGTTCACCTTCTTTCAAGAAGAAAGGTTCTCTTTCTTGATGCAGAAAATGGACAAGGACAACAAACCACAGGCTGTAACATCATGGACTTCGCTACTCATAAGGAACTCCACAGAGTTCAGTTTCAAACATTTCATCGAGCATTTTTACCATTCGGTGGTGAGAATACTCAGTGGTAGACCAGAGCCAAGAATAAATGAGGAGATCTAGAGAATCTTACACCTCTCAGACCTCGCAAAGATGGGATATTCGTACTTGTACCAAAATCACACAGAAATCAGAGTATTCGGGTGTGAGTTAGCTCCATACAAGCTTCCCAAGTACTTTCCTGTGAGGGTATTTTCCCTGGAGTATATAAGACAGATGATAAATTCATATGATATACACTTTGTGTCTCTGAAGAAGAAACAACAACTGAGGATTAAAGGGCAGATAAGATCTTTTACCTGCAACAGCCGAACGAATGGGGAGGAGGCAGATAAGCTATTGAGGGAAATGAAGTTTGACACAAGTTTCATGTGGCACTATGATCCATGTGGGATCATTACAGAGATGAGAGTGAAAAATAAAAATATCTCGTATGTCCATATGCCCAAGCCTAAAATAGAGAAGTTTGTGAATCAAACGGAGTGGGAGGCAAACACTCTGGAAGAGGTAGAACATCATTCTCCTCAAATTATTATCTCTCAAACAACCACCCCACAGATACCAAAGGAGAAAAGACCCAGAAAGGATACTTCCTCTTCTTTCATAGAAGTCTCGGCTGAGGATTTCTCGGTATACACCAAAATTCCAAAATCCAGTCATGCAACTGACGTGACTGGTGAAAAGGAAACCCAGTCCACTACAACTATGAAAGGTGATCATTCACCTCTTATCTCAAGAAACCAACAGATCATGTCTACTTTTTCATCCAAGTAGTAGGATGAAACTTTACTAATAAGACAGCCAAGTCAAGGGGGTGATAAATTGAGTATTTTTGAGAAATACGACATGATAAAGAAGAAGAATCAAATGCTGACCAGCAACAATTATGCTCAATTTTGGAAGAAAACGTCCACAACACAGCACAGACTATTATTAGATTTTGATATAGAGAAATGCAGGATGCACATGGCCTTTCTGCAGGCACAGGTGCCTGACCCCAAGGCGATCACTGATTACAAGAGGGGAACATTTGAGTTCAACACTAGAGATGTACATCCAGTGGATCATATGGATCTACATAGGAAAACAAGAGAAATGGTCTTCTCTACATTGGCCAATGCTTCTACTGTTGCTGCTAAATTACAGGTTTCTCTAAACAGTGTTGAGACACAATTAAAGTTGGAGAAGATATCATCTTTTGCAAAAGACAACGGAATTAAATCCTTAGAATAATTGGTGCTCAAGATTGGGTATGATCCCTCAAATGTGACAGAAGTTGAGGATATGATCAAGAAAAAGAATGCTGACATAGCATCTCTAAGAAAGCAACTGAAACTTCCACCCACAACATATTCATAGGCAAAAGAGATAGCTGAGACAGAAGGTGAAAAGGATGAGATGCTCAAGTTGATCATGGAGCAGAATGCACAGTTAATAGAGATGGAATCAGAGATGGAGAGATTGGTAAAGAAGAAGGAACATGCAACCCCTATGGAATTCATTCCACTGAGTGCAGTTCCCCTCACAAGAGTTAGCACAACAACTATAGAAACGACCACCACAACAAACATTCCATCATCCACCCCACTGACATCTCTGGAAAAAACTGTGGAGCGAGCAAAATCCATGGAGGAGATGAAATTACAAGGAACGAAAATCAACATACTGAAAAGGGAGGTTGACAGCCTTCAGGAACTCAAGTCTTCTTACCAAACAAGCTACACCATGGAGAAGCAAACATCAGAAAATATCAAGCAGGAATTGCAACAACTACAAAAGAAAGAAGTGGCAAGCAAGACATTTGATGAAGCAAAGGAGAATATTTGGATGGATATCTCCAAATCCATAAATGAAATATGGCCTATGGTGCAAATCATGTTTGAGAAAAATGAACTGGTGCTGAGGAGCAGGCAGGCTATTGACAAAATAAAAGGAGAGTTGGGAGAAATGGCCACTGAAGCTAATGAAATCATTAGATTCCTGAACTCAAAAACCAGAGAAGAACTAGAAGACCTAAAGATCGAAGATAGGACAAAAACCACCCTTGAAGTCAAGAGGGTTCTGACCAAAAGAGGACTGATGTTGCAGTTGGAAGAGAAAGTCCAAAACTTGGACATTGGAGTTCAAATTTTCTTCAGCAAGATCGAGGCTTTGCAGAAGAAAAGTCTCCCTGGTTTACTAGTCCTAAATGACAAGTTGATGACTCTTCCCGATTACAAGAAGAACATGGCCACGGTGGCCAAAGATAGTTCCAAGTTTTCGGGAATACAGGGCAGTATGATAGGTAAGGCATTCTTAGAAACTTTGCATCCAGACCTCAGCATACAACATGAGATCAAGTATATTTTCATCATCAAACCAACTTTTTCCAAGTACACAGAGGTGGATGAAATATACATGAGACTACTCAAAGTCACCATTCCCAGTCAGCTAAGATGGGAAGAGTTGTGCAATTTGATCGAGTAGGAAATGAGGCGTGCAAGTTGAGTCAGCAAGAGGATCAGTTAAAGTCATGTGGGTGACTCACCAATGGCCTTCCCTAGAATCAACATGAAGAATTCGACACATCATCAACAGTTCGTAAATTTTTGTATCTTGTTAACTAGTTAGTTAGATTCAGATTTTGCCACGTCCTGATCATTAATGACAGGGTCATTTGGAATGTTGATTATAAACACTTCAAACTTTGAAGTACCGAGGGTTGATTTTTACACCCCAGCAAGCTATAAGCACTGTAATTTTATCAAGAGATCTTCCAGTAATATAAAGAGACGTTTCATAGGATTCCTGCATGTCATCTATTGGTGAAGTTTTCTATTCTCAGTTGAATGTGTATCTCTCTTAGTTATCATCTTGTTTTCTAACCTGATCATTTAAAAGGAGTTAAAGTTGCAGAATTTACCTTTCTGTACTCTATTCCTAGCTTTTAAATATCTAAGTGTTTTTCTTCTTACGTTGTATTCAAGAATTTCTTAAATGCTTCTTGGTTATAATTAAACAATATCGCTTTTTTCTACTGTCCATCATTTTATTTCTAAAGAATATAATAGTTTCATTATCTTTCCCTATGAAAAGAATCTTTACATTTGTTCTATGATCTCTACCTTTATAAAACATACCCCATATCCCAATGAATGCGTAAAAACCTTTCAACCATTTTATAAAAACAAACAACTCGGTTATACACATTTTAACTAACCTAATATCTGATGTTAAAACAAAGTTATATATTATAGAGAGATCCCTCTCTGAAACTGGCAGGGCTAGATCCCAGTTTCGAAGTGGTTGGATAAGGTTACCTCTGGTAATTTTCTTCTACTTTCCAACAACCTCTAGGAATTTACAGAGTGATAACATAATTGGTGACCATACTGGGGAACTGAACAAACTTTCCATCCCTTGTTTTCTTTCCCCTAAGATGAAGGAAACTTTATCTTTGAACTAATCACAAACCCTAAATGCATATAGAGATAAGGTTGAGAGGTTGTTAAAGTTTGTGTATGTTAATTAAAAATTCCTAGAAATAAAAAATAAAAAATAATCGTCATCAACATTCTGGCTCCTAGAAGAGTTTTCACTATATCTCATCTAGACCCGGAACCTGTAATAGTAATAGACAATCCCAAAAAAATACTCAGGAAGACAAACATTGCAAAGAAGTTAGTTTCTCTTCAAGATCTCAAGTTTGATATATCTTTTCAAAAAAGTCTTTCAGGAAAAAATCTGGCAATTTTTCCAGTGAAATAGTTTTAGATCAAACCGTCTTTCAGCCCAGGACCCCTGAAATACTCTCTCCCAGAAGTGAAGTTTATCAACGTTTTTTCCCCAAATCTGATAATCTTGAAGACCTAGTTCTGAATCTTGGTCAAGCCTTAGACAAACTCCACCTTCAGCAGTCAATCAAACTTCCTATTTTAACTATTTTTGAAGTTTCTGTTAAACCTAAACCAGGTCACTCCATTCCTCCCAGCCCTTCATCTTCTACAGTTTCAGTCACTACCTCTCTTATCACACATGTTGTGGTTCAGCCTCCTCCACTAGTCATGGAAGTAAGATATGCTCCATTGGTGTTGGTTTCCCCTTTACATGACATGCCTCAATATTATCAAACGAGACTCCCTCAGTCTGATAGTACTGGTCCTCTCAATGCACAACAACATGTCGACAAAATGAACGATTATTTTGATCGGATGGAGGTGGATGAAGCTGATGTGCAGATGAGACTATTTGCACAAAGTTTGACTGGAGATGTAAAAAAGTGGTTCAAGTCCTTACATGCTTCTACCATAACTGACATTGCTATTTTTCATCGAGATTTCCTTGATAGGTGGGAAGTGAAGAAAAATCCTCTCAAGATCTTGTCAGAATATGAGAACATCAAACGGAACCAAGGAGAGACAATGCAAGATTATTACACTCATTTCAACAATCTGTACAATGCAATTCCAATTGATATCAAACCACCACAAGGTTTGGCATTAATAAAATTCCCCAATGGATTTGATGCATACATGTCTTATCAGCTATGGGAGAGAAATGTTGCAACTTGGGAAGACATGTAGAAAAGTTTCGTCAGTGTAGAAGCAAATCTTTTGGCCAGAAGGGCCAAGCAGAAAATAGTAAGGAGGGTCACTATCAAAGAAGAACCTTCTACTTCCTCATCAGACGCCAAACTAGATTCTTTAGCCAGATCTATGGAGAAAATGATGGAGAGACTCACTGTAGCTGACAGAAACCCACCTAGGGAGAACCAAGCCACTCCTCAAATTTGAAACCCAAACTTCAGAAGAACTCCACCCTAGATCAGGCAAAGAGATCCTACAGATCAAAGAGAGAAGAGGGGGGCCAATCAGTAGATTAGACCACCCCTCCAGGAGAATTATGTCGATGATGGGGAGGAGGCAATCGAGGAGTTTGATGACACTCATATAAGCCTCATGGGTGATCATGATAATGATCATGAATCCATTTTCCTCACCCAATAAGAGCAAGAGATGTTTCTCCTTTCACAAACAGAGGTCAATGAGGAAGCTGAGGAAATAGAACATCAGGCCTTTGAGAATGCTATAATGGAGGTTCACAGGCAGTATAACCTGAGGAGCAAGAAGTCAAATGAGAACTCTCTGAAGAAGGTTGTTGAAACCAAGAAAGCCTCAGAAAACCCTCCCAAGAATGTCCTTGAGAGAAACAATGTTGAACCTCATACACAAAAAACTCCAGAAATACTGCAAAGAAAAAATTAGACTGAAGTTTCATCAACCAATCAACCAAGGGCACTTGGTCACATAGCTCCGATAGATAAAATAGAGTTACAGATCCTAAGAAAATATTCTACTACTTTTAGCCTTGAAGGGGAACTAGCTAAATTGAATATTCCCATTCCCCTCTCTGAGCTAATGAACAAGAACGCTTACAGGTCTCGGGTGATTAAAGATTTAAGCATCGAACCCGACATAGGCACTAAGGCTTTGAATGTTCGATCTGTAAATCACTCTGACACAGTAAATCTTGATGATGATCGACCAGAGCTCATGTTTGGTCCTGAAGTTGATGGTCAAACTGATAATTGTGTCATGGCCCCTTTTTACATCACCCTAAACATCCATGATCTAATATTACACAACACTATGCTGGATTCAGGTGCCTCTCACAATCTAATTCCCAAAGTTGTGATGGAAACGTTGGGACTCGAGGTCACCAGACCCTACAAAGAATTGCATTCTTTCGACTCCAACAAGGTTAAATGTATAGGCATGATCAAAGAATTATGCATTACATTAGCTCAAATCCCATCAAAGAGTATGGTAATGGATATAGTAGTTGCAGATATTCCCCCAAAATACGGTATGTTACTGTCAAGATCATGGGGAGATAATATGAAAGGAACCCTACAGCTAGATATGTCATATGCCACCATCCCGGTATTCAGACACCAGAGGAGACTGTATAGAGAAGCCTTGATGAAGTATATGGTCAGTAGTCAGGAAAATCCACATAACTATCCATTATACTTTGCACACTCTAATCTGGACTCTTTCATTCTATACAATGATGGTGACGTGGAAGAATAAATTGCTCAGCTGGAAGATGATACACATGATTCAAAAGAAAATAAAGCAATCATTGAGGCAAAAAAGGTGGAAACGATAGAGAGGGAGGAACTGTCAGCATATTTTTGGAGCATGAATTTCGATGGTGCTATAAGTAAATAAGGAGATGGAGCTGGAGTTTGGTTGCATAATCACAAATCAAGGTATTCTGAGAGTCATTCTTACAAACTGAATTTCCAATGCACTAACAATGTAGCTGAGTATGAGGCTCTGATGCTCGGTCTAAAACTACTAAATAAAGTTGGTGCCAAATAGATCATGCTAAGGGGTGATTCTGAACTGATTATCAAGTAAATCAAAGGTGAGTATGAAGCTAAACACCCCAGGCTTAGGGATTATAGAAATGTTTTTTTGGATGCTCTTCAATGCTTTATTGAAATCGATTTGCAGGTAATGCCTAGATGACAAAACATACTGGCAGACAGGCTGGCTAGGTCGGCAGCTACCTGTAAAATTCCTTTTCATCCCACTTGCAAGTACACAGTGGAGGTGAAGTGTAGACCAACCGTTCCTGACAACATCAAATACTAGAAAGTATTTGGAAATTACAATCAAATTGAAGACTTCCTACAGTGTAAGAATGATTTCGAATGTACAAACATAGATTTAGAAAATGATGATGAGATTTTAAATAAATTT
This sequence comes from Picea engelmannii, assembly GCA_009831015.1. Lineage (NCBI taxonomy): Eukaryota > Viridiplantae > Streptophyta > Pinopsida > Pinales > Pinaceae > Picea > Picea engelmannii. The sequence continues at coordinate 1,547,138 of ML776893.1, read as the reverse complement.
GTTTTTTAAAGTGGTAGTGTAAATAACGTAGATTCCAAAGAGTTCAATGAAAGTAAAGTAGATGCAGAGGAATTGAATGAAAATGAGATAGATTCTAGTATTCTACAGTTGAAAAGTAATGTGTTACCTAGAGTTCTAGTTCCACTAGAAGACTTTTTCGATTTTAACGACGTAGCCAAAAAACCAAAAATTGAAGCTAGTGGTAAAGAGGTCGAAGAGTGCAACATAGGAAAAGAAGAAAAACCCAAGATGATAAAACTTTCCAAATCTCTACCCCCTAAGCAAAAACACAAATACATTGAACTTTTTAAGGAATATGTGGATTTTTTGCCTGGGGTTATGAAGACTTAAAATCCTACAACACAAGTATCATACAGCATCGGATTCCCATAAAAGAAGAACACAAACCTTTCAGGAAGAAACTTAACAGAATAAATCCCAAGTTACTTCCACTGATAGAGAAATAAATCAAAAATATGTATGATGCAAAAATCATAGTCCCCTTGAGATTTTCCAAATGGGTTACTAACCTAGTTCCTACCAAGAAGAAAACTGGTGAGATCATACTTTGCATAGATTTCAGAAATCTGAACAAAGTCTCTCTTAAAGATAATTACCCTCTTCCCAAAATGGACCACATTTTACAAAAGGTAGTTGGGGCCAGTAGGATCTCCTTACTAGATGGTTTCTCGGGCTATAACCAAGTCCTTGTCCACCCAGAAGATCAAGAGAAAACAACATTCACTACACCTTGGGGAACCTTCATGTACATGAAGATGCCTTTTGGATTGATGAACGCTGCTGCCACTTTCCAAAGAGAAATGAATATTGCTTTTGTGGACGAAACAGGGAGATTTATAGTCATTTATCTAGACGATGTGAATATCTAATCCAAATCCGATGAGGAACACTTTCTACACCTCAGATGCGTGTTTGAGAAGTGCAGGAAATTTGGGATTTCATTGAATCCTAAGAAAAGCCTTTTCGGGTTAGAGGAAGGCAAACTGTTGGGACACATAATCTTGAAAGATAGAATTAAAATAGATCCCAGTAGGATAGAATCCATCCATAAGGTGGACCACCATAGGAACATCAAAGAACTACAATCATTCATTGGAAAAATAAATTTCCTTAGAACGTTCATACCAAACCTGGTTGAACGTCTCAGGAACATCACTAATATGTTGAAAAAGGACACAAAAATCATATGGAACACTGAATCCAAATAGTCATTTGAGCAGGTGAAACATGCACTCACCCAAGCCCCAGTTCTGATCAGCCCAGATTACACCAAAGACTTTTCTCTTTTCTCTTTTGCATCTGAACACACCATAGCAGTTGTGATGTTGCAAAAAAATAGTGAAGGGTACAAACAACCCATATCGTTTTTCAGCAAATCTTTGAGAGATGTTTCTTTGAACTATAACATAATGGAGAAGCAAGATTTCACTCTGGTGAAATCCATAAAGGAGTTACGAGTCTATATTCTTCATTCTCACATGATTGCAACGCTCCAAATCCAGTGGTTAAGGATATCCTGACCCAGGATAATCCAGATGGTAGAAGAGGAAAATGGATTGCGGTTATTCTGGAATATGACATTGAAATAAAACCTACTAAACTGATCAAAGGACAGGGTTTGGCCAGATTAATGGCCGAGTCTAATTTTCATGCCCTAGATATTAATTTTTTTGTTGCAGTTCACGGACCAAAAGAGAAGGCGACTCCAAATGTAAAAGAGGTATTCTTAAACTCTCCTTGGTACACAGACTTCATTTTGGTACTCCAAAATCTACAAGTTGCTCCTAGTTTAACTAAGACCAAAGCTAGATTTATTAAATTGAAAGCATTGAAATTTTGTATCCTAGAAGGTAATCTCTATTGGATAGACCCTGATGGTATCTTTCTTAATTCCCTGTTAAAAGATGAAGCTGACAAAGTTCTTCAAGATTTTCATGCAGGAGACTATGGTGGGCACCTGAGCTGGAAGACTATTGCTAACAAGATTCTGAGAGCTAGTTTTTACTGGCCTACTTTGTTTGCTGACATCCACCAGAAGGTTACTTATTTCCACAAGTGTCAGATTTTTGAAGGTAAAAAGAAGATTTTGCGACTTCCTATGAAACCTATCTCAATTGAAGCTCCTTTCCAACAATGGGGTTTAGAATTCATTGGTGAAATACATCCATCCTCCTCGGGCCAACACAAGTGGATCCTCATGACCACAGACTACTTCACCAAGTGGATCGAGGTTGTGCCATGTAGGCAAGCTACTGACTCTTTTATCATCAAGTTTTTAGAAACTAACATCTTGTCTCGTTTTGGATGCCCCGAAAAAATTATAGCTCACAATGCAGTGGCTCTCAGATCCAAAAGGATCATAGATTTTTGTAGTCAGTATTGCATTACTCTGGGACACTCAATAGCTTATTATCCACAAGGAAATCGGCTAGTTGAGTCTTAAAACACAAGTTTGTTGAACATTCTCAGGAAAACACTGCAAGAAAATAAAAAATCATGGCATAATAAGTTGGTTTTTTCACTCTGGGCCGACAAAATAAGAACCAAAAGAGCAATTGGTATGTCTCCATACCAATTGGTATATGGCACTGAAGCAGTTTTTCCCCTTTCATTAGGAGTCCCTATCATGAAACTATTGCAGGAAGCGCAAGTAGAAACAAATGATGTTCAACGGAGGATAAATAAAATGATTAATTTAATGCAGTCCAGAGAAGAGGTATACAACAAGACTTAGGTCATCCAGGAGAACATCAAAAAGATTTTTGACAGAAGGACTAAAGAAGATGATTTTGAGTTAGGCGATTTTGTTCTCAAATGGGATTCTAGAAATGAGGATAAGGGTAAGCACAAAAAATTTGATAGCTTATGGAAATGACCTTACACCATTCAGGAATTCAGAGGAAATAATGCATTTTTGCTCAAAAACAGTGATGGGACAGACCTACTAGGTGGACCAGTAAATGGCAGGATGTTGAAGCATTACTTGCCTCCCCAATAGAGATCTCATGAATCCATTTTTCATCGTATATATCATTTCCCTTTTCATTCAGGTTTTGTGTGGGTGACACTAATCAGATGGTTGAAGCCCGCAGCGAAGGCCCTAAGCCATTGATCAATGCCACCAAGTTTGCAAAATAAAAACAAAAAATAGATAGAAACTATAAAGAAAAAGGAGGAAAACCTTTGTAGACATCAGAAAGCAGGTTCTTGGCACTTCACAAGGATAGTACCATTCCCAGCTGGAGCCACTGTTATAACCCTATAAATTATAGGATCATCTGGTGACTGGAAAATTTTCACTATTGATGTATGTTATCTTGCCAATAATATTTCATTCATGCAAATTATTTTAAAAAGAAAAAAAATAAAGAAAGAAAAGAAAAGAAAAGAAAAAGAGTAAAAGAGGGCATAAAAGAAAATGGATAAAAGCCCCATGTAATAACAATGACTTAAATCCATACAATTTAATCATGGTTAAGTCTTTTTGAATTTATGTTGATAGGTCTAGTGAATAAGCCTGGTTGAACTGTTTAATCTTAACAAGGTAGTTAGGTTAGTTAGTGAATAAATTTGATCAAACTATTCAATATTGATCAAATAGACCCAGGGTAGAGTAATTCCTTAGCCCAACAGCCTAATCTGGGCTAAATGATTAGTTAGGCACGATAGGACATAGGTTATCTAGTCTTTCCTTCAATAAATATGCTTGATCTTCAATAAAATCCAGGATTTTGATGTTTGGGTTATGTTTCCTAACTCCATGGTGACCAAAGAATGAGAAGCAGTGAAAAACCCACAAAAGGCATTAAACTTAAGTTTTCGTAGCACATATCAAATCTCTCCTAGAAATTAATGATCGTGCATAGATCTACGACTGAGTTATTGGCGCTAAGATCTACGGCTGAGACAAGATTCTGGACCCCCCCCCCACCCCGACTATTCTACCTTTAACGGTGGGGGGGGTCCAAAATGGTGATTAACAAGTGCACACATATATACAGTTATCCTCACAGTGTGCAGATGGACGGTCTACAAGATATTTGTTACAGGTATGAACTAACTGAGAGGGGGGGGTGAATCAGTTAGTGTAGATTATTAACAATTTCTCTTGTTTTAACTTTGAATCATTAATCTTAGTGGCAATGAGTCTTTACTGTGAAATTCAGAGTTATGAACATAAAGCAGATAACATAAAGAATAGAAATCACACACAACATTCACTCACAAGTATGAGACACAGATTTTTCAAGAGGAAACCCAACCAGGGAAAAAACCTCGTCTTCTTAGGATGTTAAGCAAGCTCCAACTGCGTTACATCTCATCTTTTATGAGCACCAACTCGTAGAGGCTACAACCTCTGATTGCCAGCACCAACTGGCTGAGAGCACCAACCCCCACAGAATCCCAACACCCACTGGGTGGAAGCACCGAATTCCTTTTTACTTCAGCACCAACTGAGTGAAGGCACCAACCTTCAGATTCCTTTCTACTGATCTACTCTGCCTTCTTCATTGTCTCTGATCTGCTGCTCTGCTTCACTGTCCTCTGCAGCCCATTCTCAGCTTCTTCTCCTGTCACTCATATTCTCCTCTTCCTTTTCTCACATTCATATCTCTCTCTCTCTCTCACTTCAACAACACCTCCAATCTCTGTCTCAGCGCATTATATTGTTTTACCACATGCAAAGGTTTTCCTTGCTTTTCTCAACTCCAACTGCAGTTTCTTCTTTTTTCATTCTTTCTTCTGCTTACATTCTCCCTAATTTTATGAACTGACTCTTTGCATGCCTCCTCTACGCATGCCACATCATGCAACGTTGTGTTCTTTCTGTCTTAATAGCCAGTCTAATTTTTGACTGAAAGTCCTTCCACCGTCGAGAGTGATTAGAGAAACCCTACTGGCAAAATCTTCCAGACTTGTCAAAGCAGATGAAGGACCCCCACAAAAATCTGGATTTAGAAATGTTAAGCTCTGTTGGTTGTGCATTATATCCATTTGATGCTGGCCACACCAATCGCATTATGAATGGCATCATTCGTGCGTTTCTTAAAAAAAACGATTGGTAACTGTTGCTGCTAGTCATGGTCGTGGCTAAGGGAGAGCCAACGTGCAATAGACATATCCATCTTGGTTTATAGACGTATGCCAATTGGGTCGCATCTATCTTCTCCATTTCCTCTGTTTCTGTTTCAATGGGGGCACTTGAATCGATTAGAGCATTCCTTCAAACGTTTCAAATGGGTTTATTCCCTCTCTTTTTTTTCTTGAAACATTTCAAATGGTTTTATTCCCTCCTTTTTTCTTGAATAACTCAACCTCAACATCCCCACTTGGATAACCTAACGCAATGGGTCTCCTCTTGTAGAACAATTCGGAACCCAATCTCAACATCCCCACTTGTATAACCTAACGCAAAGGGTTTCCTCTTGTTGAACAATTCGTTGAGGTGGAACCCAATCTCAACATCCCCACTTGGATATTGCTCTGTCATTATCTAGCTTCTTCTGCCAGTTCTCTTGTGTGTGCTCCATAACCAACCGCAACATCCCCACTTGGATATTGCTCTGTCATCATCTAGCTTCTTCTGCCAGTTCTCTTGTGCGTGCTCCATAACCAACCGATTTCCATCAATGACAACCTTGACAGTCTGCATCATCTCTGCTATAGCCATATTTCCAACAATCTCCCCCTTTGGCATTGATGGCAATATGTCTTTCATTGCTCCCCCTTTGACATCAAGGGCAAAGGGTTAAACTTTTCTCCTCAGGCTCCCCCTAACTTTGTGCACTCAACTGTAATACCTGGGAAAGGTATCATCTCTGATCTCTATGTATTTTCGCTTGCTGCAATTTTACCATGTTCAGTAACCAGGATTTTTGTGAAAAGATCCTTTGGACCTGCGCTCCTTTAATCAATCATCTATGCTCTGTCTTCTACACTTCTGCTCCTGCCAATTACTACCTGAGGTACACTCGGTCAATCGTGACTTCATCTTCCAATCCTGTGTAGACCATATGGAGAGATTCCAACGCCCCTTGTCTAAAAGAGTTGTGTATGCTTTGTCAATGATCCACCGCTCTGTCTTTATTCTCAAACAAAAGACTCTTTGCATATGCAATCTTCTTCATTCATCTGCACATCTTCAGTTTTGTTCATGTCAAAGATGTTTAGAGCTATGCTCCCCCTATCAAGATAACCCCAAGGACCCGGTCATGAGAAAACAATCTGGAATTATCTCAAAAACATTTGTGCTTTCTCTATGGTAGCTAAGAGGATGATGCACGTTTTATCTTCCTACTTACAGCAACCTATGAAGACATCTAATTTTGCTCAAGACTGATTCACAAATTTTATTCATAGCCCTTAGTCTTCAATAAGGCTTCCATGCTGCTCTCAAACAGTCTTCTTATGCATGGGGTCTACCTTGTTTTGAATGGCTGAGGATACTTGCCGTTGATATAATTCAATAATCATCATATGTTTCAGATTCGATTTTATTACTTCAAGAACGCTTCTTATAAAAAATTCCCATCTTTGTTGCTCATGACCAAACTCAACACAGCTGCAATCATATATTCAATACTAGTGCAAATCATATAGACCAAAGTGGCTCTTCTGAAAATAAATCATTATCTTCTTGTCATACACAGATTTATGGTCCTTCTGAAATTCTACATAAACTAAAGAATCTATTGCTCAGAACTTAAAAATATTGTCTTTCTTTTCAGTATTAAAAAAAAACTATGCTTGCTGAACATTAAAATTTCTTCTCATCTATCATGGCTCTAGATATATCTCTTGTCTCTTGCTTAGGTTCTGTTCATTATTTGCTAAAGCAGGAGCCTTCATGCCTAACCTGTCTAAATAATACTTTTATACTTGTCCTTTTTGTATAGATCTTCAGGAACACTGATACTCTTATATGTAGAAGCATTTCTGCCACTTATGTTTTCAGACGATCTGTTAAGCACACGATCTTTAGTTAGAAGAGGGTAGGACACCCATCTTCTATCAGAGGTATTCAAACTGTGCCTTGGGTAACGATTTGGTAAATAGATCAGCAATCTTCTCTGTGGAGGGAATGTACTGCAACTGTACCACTTTGTTGGCAACCTGATATTTTAATAAATGATACTTCAGAGGTATATGCTTTGTCTTGGAATGAAGAACTGGATTCTTGGAAACACTAATAGTACTAGTATTATCACAGTGAAGAGGAATGGGTTATTCATATGTTACCTTCAAGTCCGCAAGAGCTTGGATCATCCATATTACCTGAGTACAACATGCAGCAGCTGCAATGTATTCTGCTTCTGTGGTAGACAAAGCTATAGAGCTTTTCTTCTTGCTTAGCCATGCAACTAATGAATCACCCAATAAGAATGCACCTCCATTAGTGCTCTTTCTCTCATCTACACAATTGGCCCAATCTGCATCTGAATATGCCATCAGCTGAAAATTTTGATTTCTTGGGTACCACAAACCATAAGACAGAGTGCCTTTCAGATATTTGAAAATTCT
>ML776893.1:1522759-1535238 GCA_009831015.1 Picea engelmannii | reverse complement strand
CTTTACTGTGAAATTCAGAGTTATGAACATAAAGCAGATAACATAAAGAATAGCAATCACACACAGCATTCACTCACAAGTATGAGACACAGATTTTTCAAGAGGAAACCCAACCAGGGAAAAAACCTCATCTTCTTAGGATGCTAAGCAAGCTCCAACTGCGTTACATCTCATCTTTTATGAGCACAAACTCATAGAGGCTACAACCTCTGATTGCCAGCACCAACTGGCTGAGAGCACCAACTCCCACAGAATCCTAGCACCCACTGGGTGGAAGCACCGACTTCCTTTTTACTTCAGCACCAACTGAGTGAAGGCACCAACCTTCAGATTCCTTTCTGTTGATCTACTCTGCCTTCTTCATTGTCTCTGATCTACTGCTCTGCTTCACTGTCCTCTGCAGCCCATTCTCAGCTTCTTCTCCTGTCACTCATATTCTCCTCTTCCTTTTCTCACATTCATATCTCTCTCTCTCTCGCACTTCAACAACACCTCCAATCTCTGTCTCAGTGCATTATATTGTTTTACCACATGCAAAGGTTTTCCTTGCTTTTCTCAACTCCAACTGCAGTTTCTTCTTTTTTCATTCTTTCTTCTGCTTGCATTCTCCCTGATTTTATGAACTGGCTCTTTGCATGCCTCCTCTACGCATGCCACATCATGAAACGTTGTGTTCTTTCTGTCTTAACAGCCAGTCTAATTTTTGACTGAAAGTCCTTCCACCGTCCAGAGTGATTAGAGAAACCCTACTGGCAAAATCTTCCAAACTTGTCAAAGCAGATGAAGGACCCCCGCAAAACTCTGGATTTAGCAATGTTAAGCTCCGTTGGTTGTTCATTATATCCATTTGATGCTGGCCATACCAATCGTGTTGTGAATGGCATCATTCGTGCGTTTCTTAAAAAAAAACGATTGGTAACTGTTGTTGCTAGTCATGGTCGTGGCTAAGGGAGAGCCAACGTGCAATAGACATATCCTTCTTGGTTTATAGACGTATGCCAATTGGGTCGCATCTATATTCACCATTGCCTTTGTTTCTGTTTCAATGGGGGCGCTTGAATCGACTGGAGCATTCCTTCAAACGTTTCAAATGGGTTTATTCCCTCTTTTTTTTTTCTTGAAACATTTCAAATGGGTTTATTCCCTCCTTTTTTCTTGAATAACTCAACCTCAAAATCCCCACTTGGATAACCTAACACAATGGGTCTCCTCTTGTAGAACAATTCGGAACCCAATATCAACATCCCCACTTGGATAACCTAACGCAAAGGGTCTCCTCTTGTAGAACAATTCGCTGATGTGGAACCCAATCTCAACATCCCCACTTGGATATTGCTCTGTCATCATCTAGCTTATTCTACCAGTTCTCTTGTGCATGCTCCATAACCAACCGCAACATCCCCACTTAGATATTGCTCTGTCATCATCTAGATTCTTCTGCTAGTTCTCTTGTGCATGCTCCATAACCAACCGATTGCCATCAATGCCAACCTTGACAGTCTGCGTCATCTCTGCTATAGCCATATTTCCAACAATATTTTGAATCCCCTCAACCGTTCTTCCTTTAATGGTGGGGGTGGGGTCTGGAATGAGGCAGTTTTTCCCGGCGGGTTCCATCCCAATGTGTCACCAATATATTGCGTCGTACCTCCTCCCTTCCAAACAACTTACTGCTTACCACCCTTCTGACATACTACCGCCTCCCCATGATGTCACATCCCACTACCTTCCTCCTACAAGTCCCATCTCCTAACTCTGTCATTCCTTCGCCCGTATTCGCCCATCACAAGTCACCTCATATTTGCATGTCCTCCAATCAACACCCTCTATGCCATCCTGGCACACCCCTCACCCGTCCTTTTCCTGCCACCTCACACTTCAAATGATCCATTGGTCATTTACCACAGGCTAACATATATGTTAGCCTGCTAACCTACTCCCCGCACCCAACGGATACCCATTTACTTAATTTTAACCCGTTTTCCATCATACGCATTCTGCTCACATTTTCTGTGCACCAAAAATCTTAATCTCCTCACCTCTGCAACTCTCTGCCCAACCATAGCCATTACCTACTAACATTTGTTTCAGTGTGCAGGTACCTATTGAAATCAATGGTGCCTAAATCTAAGAAATTAGAGGTTGAGGAAAATCCATTCCTCCCACCTCTTATCAATCTTGATCGGATTCCATTAGCCGACAAAGATTACTTGATCTCAGAAACCAAGTGTGAATTTGATCTCGCTGAACTACAATCATGGTTTAGAGACACCTTCATCGATCAAAGTGATGAGTTAGGGATCTGGGAGTCTAATTTCGCTCTATACCTTTTTCCCCAAATCCACCATTTTCCAGAATTCGCCCTCAAATGTCAAGCACATTACCTCCCCGGACAAAGAGCTATAGTTTCATCATCCGAAGAAACCTTGTTATTTATCACACTAGAGGCCATTGATCATATAATGTAGATACCTAGAACCGATTCCACCTCCCCTTTCAACCTCAAAATCCTAATAGAGTTGTACCAAAACCTGTCTTTTCCCCAAAGAGCCCATATTTTTGAGCTTTTTCTTCCACGGGATGCTCAACTCCTCAAGAAACATCCCTCGTACCATTCCCCCCTATTCACAGAAAATGGAAACCAAGTTATTTCATCACTCTGTTGTCTGCTTGGCTATTTCTCAGACGAATGGGTGGATGAACCTATATTGGGTTTCCTGTCCATTTTCACCGTTGAAGAAAAGGCCATTTTCCACTTCGACTACAACACTTTCCTGGCAGGGAACATCCACGAACAACTTTTGAAGTTCTCCACAGAGGTCATGTTCTGGTATTCTTCGATACTGGCTTACATGTTCACCTTCTTTCAAGAAGAAAGGTTATCTTTCCTGATGCAGAAAATGGACAAGGACGACAAACCAGGGGGTGTAACATCGTGGACTTCTCTACTCAAAAGGAACTCCATAGAGTTCAATTTCAAACATTTCATCAAGCAGTTTTACCATCCGGTGGTGAGCATGCTCAGTGGTATACCAGAGCCAAGAATAAATGAGGGATCCAGAGAATCTTACACCTCTCAGACCTCGCAAAGACAGGAGATTGGTACTTGTACCAAAATAATACAGAGATCAGAGTATACAGATGTGAGTAGGTTCCATACAATTTGCCCAAGTACTTTCCTCTTAGGATATTTTCCCTGTAGTATATAAGATATATGATAAATTCATATGATATACACTTTGTGTCTCTGAAGAAGAAACAACATCTTAGGATTAAATGGCAGATAGGATCTTTTATCTGCAACAGTCGAACGATCGGGGAGGAGGCAGATAAGCTATTGAGTGAAATGAAGTTTGACACAAGTTTCCTGTGGCACTATGATCTGTGTGGGATCATTACAGAGATGCAAGTGAAAAATAAAAATATCTCGTATGTCCATGTGCCCAAGCCTGAAATAGAGAATTTTGTGAATCAAACGGAGCGGGAGGAGAACACTATGGAAGAGGTAGAACAACAGTCTCCTCAAATTATTATATCTCAAACAACCACCCCATAGGTACCAAAGGAGAAAATACCCAGAAAGGATACTTCCTCTTCTGTCAGAGAAGTCTCAACTGAGGATTTCCAGGTATACATCAAAAGGCCAAAAGCCAGTCATGCAACTGACGCGACTGGTAAAAAGGAAACCCATTCCACTACAACTATGAAAGGTGATCATTCACCTCTTATCTCAAGAAACCAGTAGATCATGTCTACTTCTTCATCCAAGAAGCAGGCTGAAACTTCACTAATAATCCAACCGAGTCAAGGGGGTGTAAAATTGAGTATTTTTGATAAATACAACATGATCAAGAAGAAGAATCAGATCTTGACCAGCAGAAATTATGCTCGATTTTGGAAGAAAACGTCCATGGCACAACACAGACTATTATCAGCTTTTGATATAGAGAAAGGCAGGATGCACATGGCCTTTCTGCAGGCACAGGTGCCCGACCCCAAGGCGATCACTGATTACAATCGGGCAACGTTTGAGTTCAACACTAGATATGTACATCCAGCGGATCAGATGGATCCACACAGGAAAACAAGAGAATTGGTATTCTCTAAATTAGCCAATGCTTCTACTACTGCTGCTAAATTATAGTTTTGTCTGAACAATGTTCAGATCCAATTAAAGTTGGAGAAGATATCATCTTTTGCAAAAGATAATAGAATTAAATCCTTAGAAGAATTGGTGCTCAAGATTGGGTATGATCCCTCAAATGTGAAAGCAGTTGAGGAAATGCTCCAGAAAAAGAATGCTGACATAACATCTCTGAGAAAGAAACTGAAACCGCCACCCATAGAAGATTCACATGAAAAAGAGATAGCTGAGATAGAAGGTGAAAAGGATGAGATTCTCAAGTTGATTATGGAGCAGAATGCACATTTAATAGAGATGGAAGCAGAGCTTGAGAGATTGGTAAAGGACAAGGAACATGCAACCCCTATGGAAGTCATTCCACTAAGTGTAGTTCCCCTCACATTAGTTAGCACAAGAACTGTAGAAACGAACACCACAACGAAAATTCCATCAGCCACCCCACTGACAGCTCTGGAAAAAAATATGGAGCTAGCAAAATCCATGGAGGAGATGAACTTACAAGGAACGGAAATCAACAAAATGAAAAAGGAGGTTGAGAGCCTTCAGGAGCTCAATTCGTCTTACCAAACAAGCTACACCATGGAGAAGAAAACATCAAAAAAGCTCAAGCAGGAATTGTAGCAACTACAAAAGAGAATAGTAGCAGGCAAGACACTTGCCGAAGCAAAGGAGAATATTTGGATGGATATCTCCAAATCCATAAATGAAATCTGGCCTATGGTGCAAATCATGTTTGAGAAAAATGAACTGGTGTTGAGGAGCAGGCATGCTATTAACAAAACAAAAGGAGAGTTGGGAGAAATTCCCACTGAATCCAATGAAATCATTAGATTCCTAAAATCAAAGACAAGAGAAGAATTAGAAGACCTGAAGATCAAAGATAAGACAGAAACCATCCTCGAAGTCAAGAGGGTTCTTACCAAAAGAGGACTGATGTTGCAGTTGGAAGAGAAAGTCCAGAACATGGACATTGGAGTTCAAAGGTTCTCCAGCAAGATTGAGGCTTTGCAGAAGAAAGGTCTCCCTGGTTTACTGGTCCTAAATGACAAGTTGATGACTCTTCCCAATTACAAATAGAAGATGGCCACGATGGCCAAAGACAGTTCCAAGATTTTGGGAATACAGGGCAGTATAATAGGCAAGGAATTCGTAGAAACTTTGCAGCTAGACCTCAGCATACAGCATGAGATCAAGTATATTTTCATCATCAAACTGACTTTTTCCAAGTACACAGAGGTGGATGAAATATACAGGAGACTACTCAAAGTCACCATTCCCAGTCAACTAAGATGGGAAGAGCTATGCAATTTGATCGAGTAGGAAATGAGGTGTGCAAGTTGAGTTAGCAAGAGGATCAGTTAAAGTCATGTGGGTGACTTACCAACGACCTTCCCCAGAATTAGCATGAATAATTCGACACATCATCAACAGTTCCTAAATTTTTGTGTCTTGTTAACTAGTTAGTTAGATTCAGATTCTGCCACGTCCTGATCATTAATGACAGGGTCGTTTGTAATTTTGATTATAAATACTTCAAACTTTGAAGTACAGAGGGTTGTTTTTACGCCCAAGCAAGTTGTAAGCACTGTAATTTTATCAAGAGATCTTCCAGTAATATAAAGAGTTGTTTCACAAGACTCCTACATGTCATCTATTGGTGAAGTTTTCTATTCTCAGTTGAATGTGTATCTCTCTTAGTTATCATCTTGTTTCCTAACCTGATCATTTAAAAGGAGTTAAAGTTGCAAAATTTACCTTTGCGTACTCTGTCCCTAGATTTTAAAGATCCAAGTGCTTTTCTTCTTACATTGTATTCAAGAAATTATTAAATGCTTCTTAGTTATAATCAAACAATCTCACCTTTTATGTTGTCCATCATTTTATTTCTAAAGAATCTAATAGTTGCATTATCTTTCCCTGTGAAAAGAATATTTACATTTGTTCTCTGATCTCTACCTTTATAAAACAGACCACATAGCCTAATGAATGCGTAAAAACCTTTCAGCCATTTTAACTAGCCTAATATCTGACGTTAAAACAAAGTTATATATTATAGAGAGATCCCTCTCTGAAACTAACAGGGCCAGATCCCAGTTTCGAAGTGGTTGGATAAGGTTACCTCTGGTAAGTTTCTTCTTCTTTCCAACAACCTTTGGTAATTTATAGAGTGATAATAAGGGATTTATATTCTACCCTCTTTGTTGGACACATCTACCATGCTTAGGGGGGGGGTGAATGAGTGTGGGGCTCTTTTTCCCAAAACTTCCCTCTTACACAAAAACTCCTTAGTTAACATTTAATATTTACTCATTACCCATTGTTGTCATTTATAACCAGTTAGATGTGAACATATATGAGCAATATATCATCAACAAGTCATCACCACAAGGAACACAAAGAACACAAGATGTATGTACATTTTTTCTTTTTATTATGGACAACAGTCCGGGGGTTTTTCAGCAACAACTGAATAGAGTACAACTCTACAAGAGCACCAAATCTATATGAAAGACTCAGCTTACATTCTCAACATCAATTGAGATGAGGCAACAATCCTCAACAGATATCAATCTGTCAACATGTACGCGACCTATCAGTAGTGCATCCCGCGTGTGTACATGCCATGGCTCACTACAGCCCACGTATGTATGCGGCCAATGTATAATGAAACATGTGTGTGCTTCTAAGCAACTAGGGTTTATCCTTCAAGATCAAATCAGGCCCTTTGTAACCAATTCATCAATCTCTTATGTCTCTCACTATCCAAACTGACCACCATCCAATCACAACACATCCAAGCTCTCCAACAGTTTATTCATGCTCCACAACCAATCAACATATATGCTACTCAATCATGCATAAGAAATTAACATACTATATCCATCATGTCAGTACCGAATCATAAGAGTGTTTCTCACTCCATCAACCAACATAAACCACATCATAGAAGCCATACCAAGAATGCCCTAAGCATTCACAACACAACAAACAATAATATCCATTAAGACAATAATGCACCCATACCAGTGTCTCAGTGACAAATCTGAGCCCATAGAATACAGATCTGGAACCTGCTTCAGTTTTCAAATACCATTCATCATCTCAAACACAAATCTCCATGATTTTATCCACTGTACGCGCCCTGTCCTCATATAGCCCACGTATGTATGCGCCCTGGCCCATTACGGCCCGTGTACACCTCATAAGATAGGGTTTCTGAAGCTCCAAGACTTTTTCTGTCAAGATCTTCGATATTGTCGAAACTTTGATGCATCCATGAGATCCTTCTCACGCTCTCTTTCTCATAATAGATCTTCAATCATGCTCAAGAGATCCACATCAAATATACTCTCACAAGAAGCTCTTCATCAATAATCCAAAAGATATTCTCACAATAAGCTCTCCATAGATCCACAAAAAGGATGATTTGCAAGAGTCCATAGCTATATTATTTATACTTTCATCCTCTAGGTCACTTAACCCATTTCTAGGTCACTTAACCTATTTTCCTTATTTTAGGGTTAACCACTTTCCATAAATAGAAAGTTATCCAATACTTTATCATTTAAATAATCTTTCTTGATTTTGTCACTTCTCTTTATTATTTAAATAATCCACCTTGACTTTGTCACTTTACTTTATCATTTAAATAATGATTTCTTCTTTTAGGTCACTTTGACTTCTTTAACCTCCGGGGCTTCAAACCTTCATATGGGGGTCCTCCAACTTCATAAGGCCATAACTCTCAAACCGTGAGGAATTATGTGACATTCCTCATACCACCGAAAATGGCATGACAAGAACTATCCATCTAGGATAGTTTCACCAACAATTTCCTTGATATTCATCTCATTATTCCACATACAAGCATGGGTCCTTCAACCACAAAGCGTCTTCCTGTGATGGATTTCACCATAAGGGGACCACTTTGGAGTTAATCCATTTGTAATTATTATTAATCATGAAAAGACAATAATGAGTCATCAAACTATGCATAATATATCAAATAACATATCTTCATAACTCATTGATCCATATTCATCTATGCATCTCGATCCATCTTTATCGATTGGTTTCCACTTGACATCTATCATTCTTATCAAGGACAATACATATACATTGTTCATCAATCATTAATCAATCAATATTATTATATCAATCAATCTTTTGATATCAATCAATCACTTGACATAAATCAATCAAACCAAATTTGGCATCAATGACAACATGATCCAACAATCTCCCCCTTTGGCATTGATGACAATACCAACATTGATGTCAACACCAATTACCAATTATTGATGTCAACATGTAGATAAAGTATGCTCTACATCAATAGTCAATGTGAATATCTCTCCCCATCAATAAACATCAATCACATCAATGTGATTAACTCTCCCCCTTTGACATCAATGGCAAAGGGCCATTCTCTTCTTGGGGCTGCTCCCCTTGCTTGAACTCTCCTTGGGGCTCCTCCCCCTATCTTGTTGTCGCTAAATAATCTCTCCCCTTTTCAACAAGGGATGCCAATCTGATGTAATTCTGAAAATACATTGTTCATGCTCCCTCTATGACCATCGCTCCCCCTGGAATTATGCCTCTATGCTCTTTCTTCAAATATAGGGCTTTTTTCTAGGTATGCATCTGATAAATATCTCCTCCTAGAATCATGGGAAAAAGAACGACTCCCCTTATGGGTATGTCTCCCCCTATCTTCTCTGCAATATGAACAATATGCTACCATATGATGATCCTTGGACCTATCCATGCATCAAACTTGTGCCATACCATACATCATGGGTTAGTGCCTTGTACCCAATATTTATTTTACATCGTCACCTTACATGATCTAACATAGAACCATGAAAACCTGCAACAAACAGTGTCAAAACCTACAACAAACAATGTCAGACCCTGCAACATAGAGTTATACCATCACATCAAGCTACAACTCAGGTGCATTCCCTTTTTCCCAAGGCTTTACCACATATACTAGGTATGTTGCACAACAACTCACGTATGTACGCAACCTATACAGGGTCAGCCTGTGTATCTATGTGACTGATACCACTGTCACCCACATATGCTTCAATAGATGACTTACTTGAGCTTCCCTTCAGTATTTCATTATGTTATGGCTACTTTGTCTTCTTCACCCACTTCTGTAGATGCCCCTGCTCCTCAGAACTTGAGCTCTGAGCATCTATCTTTTCAAATATGTCTCCCTTTCTAAATCCATTCCTTCTTCTAGCCATGCTATTTGAATTATCATCATAGCCTTTCTTCTTGTGCTCCAACACTCCTGGGATTTGTGGCCAAATCCACTACAACTATAGCATCTAATGGTGTTACAATGAACAAAAATGTGTCCTACTTGATCACATCTCCAACACCTCATGGTGTTATAAAATCTTCCATTATATCTCCTTTCATAATATCTACATTCAAAATCTTTGTGACCATATCCATTACATGAATAATAATGCCCATGAAAAAAACTTCCATACCTTTGCTTTGGTGTCCCAAGAATAGCTTCTTGATGTCTTCCTTGCTTTGTTCTTTTGAAATTTTCTTTGCCTTGTGTAGATGGTTGTTTTGCAACATTGTCTTCCTTCCTTGATGGACTTACCTCATGCTTCTTTGAGGTGCTTTCTTTAGCATGTGTATCTTCTCCTTTGTATCCAAGACCTGATTTATCACATGGTGATATTTGATCTTTGACCTAATTTATCACATGGTGACATGATTTATCCAAGATCTCATCTAAGCTTCGTGAGCTATTCAAGAATTTGTTTGAATTTTCTACCTTCTTTCTAAGGTCAACAATTTCAACTTATAACTTACAACATGACTCTTCCTTTTCATTTATTTGATTCTCCAATAGTTCCTCTATTCTTTTGGCTTCTTCAATTTGGGTCTTGAGATGAACAATGGTTTCAAAACTTTTGCTAATCTCATCATCTACATTTATATCTTCTTTTCCATTCTTTAGTCTTGTGATCTCTTCTTCCTTTTATTTTAATTAAGTCTTATTGCTCTCTTCTTGTTCCTTGAGCATTTCTTTTAATTTCAAGATGTGCCTTAGACTCCTCCTGAGAAACTTTTTAGTGTTATCTGAAAGACAGTTATAGTATATATAATAATGATCACTTCTATATCTATATAAACCCTCTTCAACTTCCTTTTGAAGTTTTAATAGATTTTATTCTATTCTTTTCATGGGATGATTACCATCAAACTTTACACAAACTGTTTCTAGATATTCTTCTTCACTTGTAGAGAAAAATTCATCATAATCATTTCAATCAAGGGTTTTTGAGGGTTCTTTACATTCATTTGAAATATCTTCATGATCTTCCTTTTTGCCAACATCAACACATAATTATTTTCCTTCATTTGAATTGTCTTCAAGATCTTCCTTTGTGCTATCATCACTTGATTCTTTATCTTCACTTGAAATGTTTTCAAGATCACATTTAGAAAAAATACAATCAAGGGTTTTTGGAGATTCTTTACCTTTAATGATATTGATGGAGTGATCTTTAATATCTCCCTTCTCCTTCTTGCTTTGATATGTCTCCTCTAGCTTTAGCCATAGATCCTTGGTGGAAGTGCATTGTCCCATGCTCTCTTTTATAGGGCTTGAGAGTCCACTAAGAATGGTCTTAAGAGCCAATGCATCATTCTTCTTTCCTTCCTTTTGAGATGCAAACTTTGACTTGCTCTTCAATGAAACTGATCCACCAATGGTTGCCCTCCAAATGCCTGCTCCCATTTTCTTCAAATACACTCTCATCTCTATTCTCCAAGTATAATAGTTTTCCTCATCAAGGATTGGTATTTCATCATCCATTTGTGTGTCTATGGATCTCCTTCAAGCTTGTTAAGGCTTGTAGTAAAGGCCTGCTCTGATACCAATTGTTGTACACACCTACCACACTTAAAGGGGGGGGTGGGTGAACGAGTGTGGAGCTCTTTTTCCCAAAACTTCCCTCTTACACAAAAACTCCTTAGTTAACATTTAACATTTACTCACTACCCATTGGTGTCATTTATAACCAGTTATATGTGAACATATATCAGAAATATATCATCAAAAATTCATCACCACAAGGAACACAAAGAACACAAGATGTACGCACAATTTTTCCTTTTAATATGGACAAAAATCCGAGGGTTTTTCAGCAACAACTGAATAGAGTACAACTCTACAAGAGCACCATATTTATATGCAAGACTCAACTTACATTCTCAGCATCAACTGAGATGAGGCAACAATCCTCGACATATATCAATATGTCAATAGGTGCATGACCTGTCAGTAGTGCATCTCGCATGTGTATGCGACCCGGCTCACTACATCCCTCGTATGTACGTGGCCAATGTATAATGCAACATGCGTGTGCTTCTGAGCAACTAGGGTTTGTCCTTCAAGATCAACTCAGACCCTCTGCAACCAATTCATCAATCTCTTATGTCTCTCACTTTCCAAACTTACCACCAGCCAGTCACAACACATCCAAGCTCTCCAACAGTTTATTCATGATCCACAACCAATCAACATGTATGCTACCCAATCATGCATAAGCAATCAACATACTATAGCCATCATATCAATATTGAATCATAAGAGTGTTTCTCACTCCATCAACCAACATAAACCACATCATAGCAACCATACCAAGAATTCCCTAAGCATTCACAACACAACAAACAATAGTATCCATAAAGACAATAATGCAACCATACCAGTGTCTCAATGACAGATCTGAGCCCATAGAATACAGATATGGAACCTACTTCAGTCTTCAATAGCCAGTCATCATCTCAAACACAAATCTCCATGATTTTATCCATTGTATGTGCCATGTCCTCATACAGCCCGTGTATGTACACGCCCTGGCCCATTACAACCCGCGTACACCTCAGAAGCTAGGATTTATGAAGCTCCGAGTCTTTTTCCGTCAAGATCTATGATATTGCCGAAACTTTGATGCGTCCATGAGATCCTTATCATGCTCTCTTTCTCAGAATAGATCTTCAATCATGCTCAAGAGATCCACATAAAAGATGCTCTCACAAGAAGCTCTTCATCAATACTCCAAAAGATATTCTCACAAGAAGCTCTCCATAGATCCACAAAAAGGATGATTTGCAAGAGTCCATAGCTATCTTATTTATACTTTCATCCTCTAGGTAACTTAACCCATTTCTAGGTCACTTAACCTATTTTCCTTATTTTAGGGTTAACCACTTTCCATAAATAGAAAGTTCTCCAATACTTTATCATTTAAATAATCTTTCTTGATTTTGTCACTTCTCTTTATTATTTAAA
>ML776893.1:1493544-1516241 GCA_009831015.1 Picea engelmannii | reverse complement strand
TAATGGCCTAAAGACGACATAAATAAAATAACATTACTAATCTAAATCACAACTAATGGCCTAAATCCGACATAAATAAAATAACATTACTAATCTAATATGCCCCAATTAAGTGGTAATGAGCCAATATTAGGGCTTAACAAGCTCTGGCTTCATTTTAGGGCGATTTCACCTCTTGGTTGGGCCCACCAACAGGTTCAATTCGTTGTCTCTTTTCACAGTATAGTTAGTTTTTTTTTAGTTCTAGAATCTGCGTGTGAGTTAGTTTTGAACTTGAAATTACTCTGGTAAATTTTGGCTTAGTCATTTTTTGTTTAGATCATTCAAAGTTTGATATTATCTTGTAGATCGTTGAATGTTGGAATGATTTATTTACCATTGTAGAATTTGAAGAATGAACCAAGTGCTTAGTCTAGATTTGCTCTATTTTCTAGTTTCCAGTTTGATCATAATTTGAAGATAATTTGAGTTCAGACTTACTCTGTTTTGTTAGGGTAGCTAGCTTATGGTATGGTTAAAGGAAGATTCCAGTACTTGTAGGGTAAAATAGGAAATTTATTAGTTTCACCTTTGCTAGATTTAGAACTGCTTGATACTCAAATTAAATAAGAGGTTTTTAAAATGTTTTCTATTTTATGGTTCAGATAGATATTTTGATGATTAGATGATTAAGATAATGGTAGATAGACTTGGGTGATTTCTTTATATTAGGAATAGAAATACATTTGCTTAACTCAGAACTGTTTCCATTTGATTAATTAGACAAGATACGATTAGTTTTGAGATAATCATTAGGATTCAGTTTATAAGAGTAATTTTATGTTTTATTCTCAGAATAACCTTTAGGTAGGAGTTAGAATCTTACCAGCACATATAGTGTAGCAGCTCTAAGTTCACTTACCCTGGTTTGACAATTTAGTGTTTTCAAGCAATTAAAATATTCAATACAACAGCATGACAGTGATATTCCTCATACCATCGGAAATGGCATGACAAGCACTATCCATCTAGGATAGTTTCACCAACAATTCCTTGATATTCATGTCATCATTCCACATACAAGCATGGGTCCTTCAACCACAAAGTGTCTTCCCATGAGAGATTTCACCATAAGGGAACCACTTTGGAGTTCATCCATTTGTACTTCTAATTAATCATGACAAGACAATAATGAGTCATCAAACTATGCATAATATATCAAAGAATCTATCTTTATAACTCATTGATTCATCTTCATCTATGCATCTTGATCCATCTTCATCGATGGGTTTCCACTTGACATCTATCATTCTTATCAAGGACAATACATATACATTGTTAATCAATAATCAATTAATCAATCTTTTGATATCAATCAATCACTTGAACGCAATCAATTAAACCATTGGCATCAATGACAACATGATCCAACACGCTTGTCATCCAAGGCTACATAAATCTTTGGCATGCTTCCTCCTATGTCTTTCACTATTTAAACCTCCTAAATTTTGTGGAAAATAATTCTTTCTCCTTTATGAGGGTAGTCCATATATAATTTATTCCCCTCATATCCCCAACATTGAACAAGTGATTGTCTTGGCCTTTTCCCAAACGAATGTACATTCATTTTCTCATTTTGGGTTTCCTGACCTTGTTGATTTTCTTGGAAGTTATTTCTAAAAAAGGGTGTCTTAAAACCTTTCTCCCTTTTATCCTTTTTCCCTTTCATCTTATCATTCAAATCCTTTTGGAACACTGGCCTTCCTTTTCATTTCTCATAAATGTGCCTTTCTCTCCTTATGGTTTCCTCCAAGGTATTGGGGTTATCATATTGAATATTGTCACTATAGAAGGAGGGTAACCCACTTAGAAACATTTGTATTTTAACCTTCTCATCCTTGATGAAGTCAACTTACTTCAACAATTCAAAGAACTGCTTCTCATATTCCTCGATTTTCATGGTTCCCAACTTGAGTTCAAAGAACTCTCTCATATTTCTCTCATAGTAATTCTCGGACAAATATTTATCTTGGAAATATCCTTTGAACTGCCTCCATGAGATCCTTTTATCATCAAGGTTATTGGCTTTCTTAAGTTGATCCCAGCACATCATTACCTTTCCTTTGAAGTGGCAGGTGGAAATTCTAGATTCTACATGGGATGGGTAATCATGTAGCTGGAAATATTTATTCATTTCCAACAACCAAACCTCTACCTCTTCTCCTTTGTTTTTTTCACCATTGAAAGTAGGTGGCTTGATTTTCCTGAGTTCACCTTACAAGATGTATGCCTCAATATTCTTCTTTGCCTCTAAACATGAGACACACTTGGGATTATCCCCGGCCCTGAGATTTCATGAATTCTTCTAGTGGACTTCCTTGGAGAGTGATGGTGCCTGCTCATGCTTCTTAACTGACTATCATTTCCATGATCATGCCTTTTTCTATGGGATCTATATTTTGATACTTTTCTATCACTAGATGCTTTCTTGGTGCCATAATATTTGTTAACTTTATTATGCAACATGTTCAATATTTGAAGTATCTCTTCCCAAGCCTTCATAATCCTTTCATTATAAGCCCTGTAGCTCTACACTTCCCTATGTAGGCTTCTCATAGTGATAGGCTATTTCCTATCTCTTCTTCCATTTGACTATGTCTCAACATCCCCCATGCTAACATGCAAACCTATGATCTCTTCCTCACGGTTGTAATATATTTGAGCATATTCCATGACTCTAGTCCTCATATAAGAACTAAAGTTTCTTTTTGTACCTCTAATTCTACAAGAGATGTGCATAAAATAATTATTGTTAGAAATATGCATGATAAAACATTTCACCATAGAATAAAAGTCATTTCTTCCTCAATTTATGAAGGACATAGTGCACCAATTCAAATTTTTATTTTCTTGATGCATTCCTCCCCGAAACAACTTCCCAATGGTTGAAACCTTGCCCAAAATCGAGCTCTGGTTTGAAATTTATAGCCTTCCAAAGTTTTTTGGGGCGTCTTTTTCCAATGGCCATCCCCTTCAACACGTGTCATCCACGTACTTCAATTATCTCACACAATCTGACATGGCACGATCATTCCCTAGGTATTCATACCCTGATGATGATGTGGTTGCAGGTTGCAGGTAATATCTCCTAGTCTTCGCGAGTACTAGACCTTTGGCCCCTTCAATATTCTTGTACAGGTATACAAACTTCCATGGAGTTACAAAGTATGAAGGAATATTTCCACTTTGAAATATATGGTGTAATTCCTATCCAACATTGGATCTGATGGATAAGGTTCATCTGTGATTAACACATAGATTAAACATGACAGGGGGGTTCCACACTTAACTCATGACAAAGCCCCTGATTCCACATGGAACCATCTAGGTACACCACATCACCAAGCTTATGTGGCCCGTTAATTCAGAGTTGGACACTTCAACAGGGTAAAATTCAAAACTTCAGACTTCAGAGCTAAGCACATCCTCCTATATATTTGAATCATCGAGAATATCGAAGTTCTTAAGTTTTTAAGTTCCTAAATTCTGTGCCACGTGCTCCAACCTTCAGCTTTCAACGCTTCGATGTTTAATGCACCATATTATATCCTTCCATCTCCTGGAGTCCTAAAGTCTCAAAGTTTCAAGGTTCTATAACTCCCGCAACATAATTCAACCCTCAACGCTTCGACATTTATCCTGTGCACCAATATTTCAAATCTACTGGGGTCTCGAAGTTTCGAACTTCCAAAATTCCTCTCCATGTATTCCAGACTTCGGGATATTCTTACGCCTTGTGCCTTACATTTCCTGGAGTAATAATTCAACGCATTTATTAAAATATCTTTCCACTAGTAGATCAAATTATTTATAAAGGATCCCAATGAATCATCACTTCAATGACTCCCATTAATCATTAATTCTTCCCCCTTGATATGACAGTTGGCGAAATTTCGTCGCTATTAAATGTTGTGACTTTGTGACCTTTTATGTGTTGATTAAGGTTGGTTGCCATTGATGTCAACCCTTGAAGAAAGCCCCATAGCACAAAGTTTGGGTAATGGACCCAATATTTTTTGATGTAAGTATGACTCATTATTGTCTTGTCATGGTTGATAATAAGTAGAAATGGATGAACTCCAAAGTGGTTCCCTTATGGTGAAATCCCTCACGAGAAGACACTTTGTGGATTGAGTTATCCTAGAAGTATGGCTAGAGAACCCATGCTTATTTGTGGAATAATGAGATGAAGGTCATTGAATTTTTCATTGAAACTATCCTAGATGGATAGTTTTTATAATTCCATTTCCGGTGGTATGTGGAACGTCACATAACTCCTCACGGTTAGAGAGTTATGGCCATGAGAAGTTGGAGAACCCAGGTTTGGGTAATGGACCCAAGTTTGTTCGATGGATAATGGTATGAGTTTTGATATATTTGCAGGTAATACTATTCTATATGTATGGTACATTTCATTCCATTTCTGGTGGTATGTGTAACGTCACGTAACTCCTCACGGTTTGAGAGTTATAGCCTTACGAAGTTGGAGCACCCTCTTATGTCATCTAGAAGCCCCAAAATGTCAAAGTAGTCAAAGTGCTTTAAGAGATTTTAGAAGGTAAATAATAAAGTGAATTGATGATTTTATTATAATTCAAAGTGAATACAAAATAAATTATTTAAATAGTAAATTTAATGGATAAATTAGAAGTGGATTAACCCTAAAATAAGGAAAGTGGGCAAAGTGACCTAGAAGATGATTTTAAGGAAGCTACTTGGAGAGTATAAATAAGAGGCAAGGCTCTCTCATTTTAGATACACTAGAGAATATTGAATACCTATAGGTGTCTGAGGTAACCAAATGATATCCAAGCCTAATTTCCAAGGGAAGGTGAAGAAAAGAAGGCCAGAATTGAAGGAAGGATAAATTATTTTGTTGATGCTTTCTAAGGTATGTTATTTACAGGCCATCTCACCATTTTCGTAATAAATTTTTTTCTAGAATGATTCAGACCATGCAATTTCTATTCCATTGAGGAAACATATCCAATTATCTGTGGTAAAACATTTAGCTTGTGGGTCTTTGTATTTTTTGAGTTACACTCCGTGGAAAGTAGGATTTGTGGCAAGTCCTAAAACCAGTCAAAAACATGTGTTTCAAGTAAAAAAATCATAACTTCTTCATAACAGATCCAAATTCAATAAGACAAAATGTGTTGGTTATAGTACATCATTTAATATTCTGTGTAACATTTTCAGATCAATTCAACAAATATTCGATGCGGGGCATGCTCCACAAGGTCGCCCTATAGAATAATCCAGAATTCAGCAAGGTATGTCATTTTTCCTATAACTACTTTTCTGAGAGATTACAAGTAGTGACACCTGGAGGAATTGCATAAAACACACTGAAGAACATTTTGTATCAGTTTCATATATTTACTCATTACAGTTACAAATTTATGATTATTTCAAGTTAGGGTTGTTGACTAATCCAAAACTAGTCATGTGAGACTAAAGAAAAGTTTGATGTAAATGCTAGTTTCTTGTTGTTTAAAGTTAAGGAAGGTTTGTAGGTATGTGATCATATACACCGGGTATATTATAGAGTTAGAAATCATATTTGGATGATTAAATTGATGAGGGATTTTGGTTGAGGTACAAGTTGGGTACATGGTTGAGACAAGTAGTTGATGAGTTGGCACATACATGAGGTGTATAGTTGATGATGTTGGTACATATTGATGAGTCATAGTTGATGAGTAGTTGAAACATGATTGGTACATACTTGGTACATGGTTGGTTGCACTTGTTTATGGTACAGGTTGATTACAGATTGTTTGGTACAGGTTGGTGCATCATTGATGCACTTATTTATGGTACAGGTTGGTTCATCAACGATGCACTTGTTTATAGTACTGGTTGAGGTATAGATTTGTGCATGGTTGATGCATGGTTCAGGTTTATTAGTACAGGTTTACAGTGGTATATCTCACAATTATAGTGTGATAGTGTGATAGTGGTTCCATCATTCTACTTCTACTTCAGGGCGGTTGGACGGGGAAAGGACAGGTGGTTGTAGCCACCTTCCGGCTGTAGCCGAAGAACATAGGGGATTGTAGCCTCCTTCTAGTTGTAGACAGAGAATTGGGGAGTTGGAGCTTCCCTCGGGTTGTAGCCTAAGAAACTAGGGGTTTGGAGCCTCCTTCCAGTTGCAGCTGGAAAACAAAGGAAGTTGGTGCTTCCAATGAATGTAATTCTTCAAGACATATAAGACAAAGAATTATGTGGTTTTCCCCCGATTTGGGTTTCCACGTAAAACATTGGTATACTGTGTATGTGTGTGATTGTTCATTTCTTATTGCTCATTATTGGATAATAATTCTACATTGATATAACACTTGGATTATTTGAAGAAAAAGTATTATGATTACACTATTATTGATGCACCCCCCCCTCTCAGTGATCCAACATTATGTTCTTAACCAATTTAAGTCCCGAAGGTTTACCTACCAAATAGGTCATACAATAGGGATGAATTATTGTTGTTGGTTTATGGTACCACTTACTCTATCCTTCCACTATACTCGATCTAATGGTCGAGAGAGATCATGAAGGATCCCTAGATCAATAGCTCACGTTGGTTCACGATTTTGACATTTGGGGATTATGTTCATTCCAAACCCTTTTGTGCCTGAAGCAGGTCAATGTCGAATGACCCTCACTCGCATATTACTGTCAGGAAGGGTCTCAAAGGATCCTTATATCTACAACTCACGTTACTTATTTATTTCAGCGTTCGAGGATTTTGACCATTCCAAACTCTTTTGTGCTCGGAGTGGGTCAACGTCGAATGACCGTAACTCGCATATGTCAGTGAGGAAGGGCCCTGAAGGATCCTTATATCTACAACTCACATTAATTCATGAATTTGTGTCCCTTACAATTCTTAACCCATTTAAGTCCTAAAGGTTTACCTACCTGTTATAGAATAATTCCCCTGCAGACAGGTGAATTTGCCCTTGGAGTATAGACCCTTCTACCAAGACAGAAAACTACCTTTGGATAGTAACTTTCCTATATATTAATTATGACCATCAAAAAAGAGATAAGGAGGGATATTATGATGTACCTCATTTTCAAATTTTGTCTACATTACTCTAATCTGCGAGTTCTGAACAATACCTTCCATGGATGACAAGAGACAAACAACTATCTCCTACTCTAATGGATTAGAAAAAATTGACCTATCTATGAAAGATTAAAAAAATAATAGACAAGTACATGTAAACACATAATATAAGGAAATAGACCAAGTATATTGATGATAACTTTAAAAAGACACTTACAACCTTCAGATGATGTTGCAACAAAATCTACAGGTCCTCCTCATCCAACCCTTGCTCGAAAGATCCACGATCGAAATAACAATTCTTTGTTGATTATTTTCCTCCTTTTTTCACCATGAGAATACCTCCATATATAGGCTTTGAGAGGCTCAACTACCTTGGTTATATTTGGGATTAGTTGAGGATATGACTCCATCATTTGTGATATCTCACTTAGATGTAGCCTGATGGTTATATTCGAGCCAAATCAACTCGATCCATCCATATTTGTCTTTAGAGAAAAGGGGATTTATTCCAATATTTTCTCAACCAATTCGGTTCTACCTTACAATGGGAAACAAAGTGCTACAATGCTCCCTGCTAGATAGATAAAGATCGCTAGCGTTCCATGTACATGAGCAGTGGAGTGTTGATTTTCCAAAATTTGCTAAGATGACCAATTCTCATAGAAAAACACTTTGTTCTGACTGTCAAATGACGGGGCTTCTTCTTCTAACATGTTTTATGTGTTTTATCAAGTGTTTTCATGGTGTCGTTCATGATGTGACACTTATGTGAAAAGAATGTGAGACTTATGACACTTGTGACAAAAGTGTGACACTTACGACAATGAGAATGTGAAATTATCGAAGTGGAGAATTTTGATGTGTAACATATTTCCCCCAAAAGTGTGAAGTCGGGAAATGAAATATGATGGACGAAACACTTTGTATATTCTTCGAAGCAAGGGTATGGAGTCAAGGAACCTGGTAGAATCTATAGACAACCATCAAACAATTTTAATATGCATTCCATTCCCTAGGTAGGCATATCTATGCTCGGACTATAAATGACTCAAAGTATGGCCACAAATAAATGCGTTGTGGCTCCATGATGATATTGAATAAGGGTATGGCCACTAGAGATACAATGTAGATCCATACTTCTATGACATGAATTTATCGTAGCCACACAAAATACATAGTGGAGCTACGAGATGATAAAACATAGCCACAAACCAATACAATGTGGATCTATGTGACAACATAAGTATCAGCATGCTTAAATGACTTCCTTTGCAACCTGGGAAAAATATATATCATAATGAAATATTAACCCATGGTTTTCATTGCAATCCTGATCTGGTACAAATCTAACCATGTGAATAGATGTTTTGATGTTGAACATGGTAGAAACCACTTGATTATCGATCATTGAGGAAAATCATTAACAAGTGCGAGGGAAATCACCAATGATGTCAATGATTCCTAAGGTACCCTAGTACATTCCAAAAAAAGTGAATAAATGAGTTGAGTTCGAACATTCATGTAATCATCCGATTAGAGGTCAATGATGTAAACCTACTTTTGGAAGCGAGGTGGCCTGTCATTAAGGCATGAAGGTCCCATGGTACTAATTGATTTCTAATTCTAATTTCTAGATGATGTGTTGAAGTCGACAGGAAAAGAATCGTCGAAGGAGGAAATTGATCTATCCCCCATGATCGACATGAAAATGACATAGGAAAGTGATGAGATATAGTAGATGAACAAAAACTGACATGGGTATGGAAACCGGTAATTTTTTAGATGGTTGACTCTCAAGGAAGAAACTTCTTCTGGACATTGATGCATGACACGAGACTTGGTAGCATAAACGTAGGGTGGACCAAAACATAGTGCAGCGAGTGCTGAGGAATTCTTTGGATGGTTCAAAGGAGTGGAAAGACTCAAAGGATTTTTTTAGTGTATAGGTTTAGTCGATTATCCAAGTGTTCAGTGTGAAGGTTAAAACAAGTGTTGTGTTGAAGGGCGACAACAAGAGATGCTTACAAAAGTTTTCAAGAAAATTAACCCACTTCCTTCAACTTCCCCCCCATCCAGATAGATGAGTACCTATTTTTGATTTGACGGGCTCGAGGAGGACAACACATGCTTGATATAACTCACCTTCGGTAATTTTCTCTTATTTTGTTTAACGAACTGGAAGAAGTAAGGTTCTATCCCTATATGAGTCCTTAAATGTGTATTTTAGCGAGTCAAGAGAAGGAAAATGCAGTGGTTATTTATGTCTAGAGAGTCTGAAAAGAACTTAAAGGAGACGCCAGGGTTGTCCTTTTTTGTAATTTTAGTCTCTGAGGTCCAAAAAAGACATAAACTATTACTTGGAAGATGCTCTTTCAAATCTTTTAACCAGTGTGAAAGGAAGCAAGATCACTCGACCATCTTTTCATGTTTAGAGATTCTGAAAAGATCTTAATGGAGAACCTAGGGGTTCCTTTTTTGTATAACCTTTACAAGACCGAAAAAGTGATAAAATTATACTATGTTACATTCTCATGTATTCTTGAGCACAAGAAAGAACAAATACTAAGATCATTGGTGTTACAAGGTCATCGAAAAAACTTTGCTCAAAATCCTATAAAATCAAGATATCCTAAGTACAAGATATTAGTAATTTCTTGAAAAAATAATTAAAAAATCAAAAATAGACTTTATAATAAGGATAAATGACCAAATGGAACATATCAAATATCAAATTAGGTCAGAAATTCATTTTTACCTTTGTTTTTACTATTTTCCTCTGGTCTTTGAGTTTTTACCTCTTTTGGAGTGTTTTTTCGAGTGTTTATTGTGAGGGCTATGGCGATCATTTTCAAAACCATCTAGATCAATTTGGTTGTCTCCTCCTCCTCATTCTGTTGCATGTATTTTTATTTCATTTCAACCTTTAGTTTAGGTGTTCTAAGCTACTTGGAAAGCCCTAGAGTGTTGAAATGGATCGGTTCTCCCTCAAGGCATCGAGTGAAGCATCGATCATGATTTCAACACCCTAGTGTGTGTGTTGAGGGTGCGCTAGTGCTCTATTTTCTTCTTTGAGGGAGCACTAGGCGCATAATTCATTTTTATTTTTTTTTAGGATAAAAAGAGGCAATTTCATTCATTGAGGGTTTATCTAATGATGATTAATTGATGTATTTGCATGTTTCATCCATAGCCAACCATGATTGAGTGGAACGAATGTGAGAACGAGTTTGATGACATCAATTCTCTTGAAGACCCTCAAGCGAGGGTGACCTTAATCAATTGTGGCTTTCTCAAGTATTTCAAACTTCAGAAGATTAGGAAAGAAGTGTTATTGCTTGAATACTTGATCGGTCTATGGGACGACGATGAGAAAGAATTTAGAATAGGGTCGCATATGCTTGAGATTGAGATGGATGATGTATATTTTTTTACAGGGCTCTCGAGGAGAGGGGAGCCCATACTTTTTTTCGGACATTAGTCTACTCCGTGATTGACTGAGGCATATGTTGTCTAATACTACATACCAAGGTCATTGTTGGTGGGAGGAAGGATTGTTATAAAATATGTGAGAGATGTATCACTTCGATCCATCCTATTTTGTATCACCAAGCTGGCAGGGAGCACTAGTTTCCATCTCGCTTCAAAGTCCCAAATTTCATATTCCATTAAGTGCTTGGAACCAAGCTTATTCAATTGGAGTGCAGGGTTCCCGAGGAATGTTAAAGAGAAGATATCCAAATGCAGAATTGTGAGGAAAAAATAGTTCGGATATGGTTCTTTCTTGGTCTCATTTTTCCTAGAGAGGATTCCCCATATGCAACCATAGGTTGCAATGATAGCACACCCTGTGACCGAGCCTCACATGGAGAGGTGGACCAGTCTCTCCCCCAGGTTGGGGAATGATCCCTCGACTTTTCTATTCACTGTTGATTTATTCACATGGTGGAGGAGGTAGTTAGTTTTGATCGAGAACTTCCCTTATGCTGGGGTAGATTTCAGAGGTAGTATGGACTTGGTACTTCCCTAGGGTATACAGTGGGATGCATCAGGTACATAAGATCATAACCTTGTAACAAAATAATTTTTGTTTTTTATATGTTTTTGGTTGTACAACAAGGAATCTAAACCACTTTGTTTTCATCATGCAGACAGAGGTGTGTCACGTTGGACAGATATGCCAACATTGGGGCATCGTGGAGATGCATAGGTGACATCCAAGCATGATGTCGTAGCAAGAGGGCTCCGAGAGGTGGAGATGAACCTTTGAGGTTTTAAAATGGGTGTTCCTCCTTTGAGGAGGCGATATGTGCCTTTACACTTTCAGTGACATACAATTGGGGTCTCTGAATGCCTCAATCATTTGTTATGAGAGGTAGTGTGTTATGTGGAGAAAAATGTGATACATGAGGACGATTAGAGTCCTGAGTCATTTTGTAGTATTTATGATGATTCTATGGGAATGAAGGACCATGTTTTTCCCTATTATGTACTTTTGTATGATGTATTTGACAAAAAAAAATTCTATCATGCTTATATATATAAACGATTTTTGCAGTGCCTACCTATGTTGTATTTTTTGTTTTATGTGATATGTTTATACATATGATTTATGTTTCAAATGTTTATCTATGCGAAATATACCAATCCAACATGTAATTTTATAATGAATTTGTGATCATGTTAAGTTCTCTTGATATGTGACTATACTCAAGAAATTCAAAATATCTTTCGAGACAACAAACCCTCAGATGGAGACAAAGTAAATTTGAGTTGTGAATGACATATTCACGATTTAGTTGATGGAACACAAGTTGAGAATAGAGGTTGATAATCAATTGAAATATACCTAGAGAGGAGGCTTCGGTTAAAAGTCCGATGATGGAATGATACTCTGCAAAATTATTGGTTGCAGATCTGAGGAAAATCCCTCCTGAAATCACTAACTCGCCAGAGTGGTAGATGACCCAAGCTACAGAAGCGATGTTCTGGGTATGTCGACTAGCGCCATCCACAAACAAAAAATAGATGGGAAATGATGATGTCATCTGTGCATTCAATCACAAATAAAAGTATAAGAAGCTGAGAAAAAACATGTGCATGTAAAATAAAAGATGCACCAAGTCAAAAGTATATAGTACATTAATGTATAAATAACAAATGCGAGATACTCTATGCATAGTAATTCTTGAGGTAAATATCATTTTGGGTCTCACCGAGAGGTGTTCCATCGTAGTTTACTAACTCGTAGGTTCCTTTGTGTAACATGCATTTTATGATGTACGTCCCATGCCACATGGGTTCTAACTTTCCTGTCACTAGTTTTTCATGATATTGATCATAGACTAGGACTAGATCTCCTTATATGAAAGTGCAAGGTTGGATGGACTTATCATACTGATTTTTCATGTGTTTTTTATATGTCTCATTGATGAGAGAAACGTCATGATGGATTTCATCCAACTTGGTCAGATATAAGAATCATTCCTCTTCAACAAAAGTGTGGGGTAAGATTTCTATGGTGAGTTTCAATGAAGTAATCTCGCATACGATTGGTAATATCGCTTCTATCCCATATACCAACTGGAAGGGTGTAAATCCAGTTACGATTTTAACTGAAGTTTGATAACCCTAGAGTGTGGAGAAGAGTTGAAAGTGCTAAGAGGTTTTTTTCGCTCCCACCATGCGTTAAAGCATGGTTTTTAGGACCTTTTGGACGGCTTGAACTTGTCCATTCACCTGAGCATAGTAGGGGGATGAGTTTTCATGGAGAAAAACTAACTTGGTGCATAATTCACCCATCATCTGGTTCTGGAAATGGGATCCATGATCAGTTCCAAAAGCTTGTGGGACACCGAATCGAGTGATGATGTGGTTGAACACAAAAATTTCTATGGTGTGGACATCATTAAGAAATGTATACATAACATCATCCCATTTAGTGAATTAATCAACGACAACGATGATATAATTGTGCCCCCGGCTGAGGTAGGATTAAATTTCATAAAATTGATTCCCTAGTTTACGAAGGGGTCGACGACAATGGGATGAAGTGGATTTGGGTGGGTACATTATTTCCTCTAAAATATATGACAGGGTGGGAATTGTTTAGCGACTTAAAAGAAATCTTTGAACATGGAAGGCCAAAAATAACCATCACATATAATTTTTTGGGTTGTAGCCATCCTAGAAAAATGACCACCACAAGATCGACGATGAAAATCATTTAAAATGTGTTCAGCCTATTTGTGGGTTAAGCAATGTTGTAAGACAATATCAATGCCATGAAAGTACAAGGTGTCACCAATGATAAGGTATCGTTTTGAGTGGTGTCTAATGCGACATCATTCATCACGTAAAATGCTAGGATGAAAACGTTGGGTTTGGAGATAGAGAAAAATATATCCATACCATGGATCAGTCGTACTAATAAGGAACATGGATTCATTAGGAATGGAATCATTGGGTTTAGTATCCTCATCAGTATGGGGAAGATCACAAATCAATTCCGCAAAAACCAATGATTTCTTAGCCTTGGATTTGGAAAACTCGAGATCGAATTCTTGGAGGATGACGATCCATTTTGAATATTTTCCCTCAAGTACTTAACAAGTCAAGATGTGGTACATGGGGTTCAATTCTACAATGACCATGGTAGTGCATAAAAGAATGTAATGGCGAAATCTATGGACGAAAATAACAATTTCCAAAACCAACTTTCCGACATGTAAATACCAGAGTTCAGGACCTCATAGACTTTTATTCAAGTAGTAGATCACATGTTTGGTGTCATCATAATCCTCTTGTACTAGCACCATAGAGATAGTTGAAGTAGAGGTAGCCAAATAAAGGATATAATCTTTTGCATAATTCGATGGATGCAAAAGAGGTGTGTTTGTTAATGCATGCTTAAGAGAATCAAATGAGTGTTGAGCGGTTGCATCCCAGATGAAAGGGGCATCTTTCTGTAATAATCTCATGAATCCTTTAGTGATTTCAGCGTAATTTCAAATGAAACAGCGAAGAAATTTTTCCTTCCCTTGCAAAATTTGCAGTTAAGTGAGGTTGTTGGGAGTAGGTAAAGAGAGAATGTCTTTGACTTTTAAGGGATCCACCCTAATCCCATATTTGGAGAATACGAATCTAAGGAGTCTCCCTGATTTGATAGTGAAAATTCATTTATGGGGGTTCAAACGTATGTTGTAAAACTGACATCGAAAAAACATGGCTTGTAGGTGAGCAATGTGGTCTTGTTGATGAGACGAGTGAGCGGATAATTCATCAAGGTAAGGTTCAACAATATGTTTTATATCATGGAACAAACACGACATGGCCTGCTGAAAAGTAGCTCCAATGTTTTTAAGGCCAAAAGGTAATTTATGATAAGCGACAGTCCCCAAGGGAATACGAAGGTTGTTTTATGTTGATTAGATGGTAAAATGTCGATTTGGTTATATCCAGAAAATCCATCCATAAAAGAGAAAATGTCTCTTTTGTCGCATTTATCAATAATTTGGTCAAT
Source organism: Picea engelmannii (assembly GCA_009831015.1). NCBI lineage: Eukaryota > Viridiplantae > Streptophyta > Pinopsida > Pinales > Pinaceae > Picea > Picea engelmannii. The sequence continues at coordinate 1,501,608 of ML776893.1, read as the reverse complement.
AAAGGGTGTAGGGTAATTGAATTTGGGACAAGCCTTATTAATATCCCGATAATTGATACAAACATGAATTGTCCCCTGTTCCTTGGCAACTAGAACGATGTTGGAAACCCATTCAGTCAAAGGGACAAGGTAAATAAAACCATATTTAAAAAAAAAATCTACTTCTTCCTTGATTTCCTTAGTCTTCTTAGGATGGACTAATCGAAGTTTCTGTCTCACAGGTTTAACTCTTTGTCAAGTTTTTATTTCATGCACAACAATCGATGGATCGATCCCTAGAATTTATTTTTAACTCCAGGTAAATATGTCACAAAATTATTTGAACAAGGCGATATAAGTTTCAACTTCTTCAACTGAACAATTTTCACCAAGTTGTATAGTTTCCACATTACCTTCTTTAATGGATATGTCGACAGTGATAGTGGAAGAGATGTTTCCCAAATTGCCCTCAAAGATGGTATCCTGAGTGAGTATTGGAGATTGGGAAGAGTCGAAAATATCAATAGGAAATATAGATGAAATATCTTTCTCTATGACATCCAAACTGGGAAGAAAGGATGAACGATGGTGGTTGTCATCCCATGGTTCCTCCTCGATACTAAGCATTTCCATAATAGATTCATCAGATGGAAAAATATATAGGATATAATCCAAAGTAGAGGACAGGTAATATAACTAGGATGGTAATGAATAAGTTGTAGATTCCAACATATGTTGGTCGTCCAGTGAAGGAGAGGCATACTGGATGGCTTCGTATTCATCCTCTGTAGGACTAAGTGGCATGGTTTCACCTAGTGTATCAAACTCTAAGGGACTATGCATGATCCAAGGATCAGATGATTTGAAGGATTTATGTTCCATAATCGAAATCATTATAATCATTGTGATATGTTGCATAGTGGGAGGAATAGGTGTAGGGAAGGTACCCATGAGCGAAGAGTATTTCAAAAGACCTACCCCAACACTTTCATAAGTGATTTTTGAATATCCTAGAAAATGAATGTTGTTGTTTGTTTGAGTGCGAGTGTGAGGGGTGTTGTAATATAACTGATTGATGGTTACAATTTTTCCTTGATGAGGTAATTGAATGCATCGAAAAAACCAATGAAGCGACGACAGCCATAGCATAGAACCAACTTCTACCTAGGAACAAGTTATAATCGAGGGGAGCATCGACTACTTCAACATCTACATAAACATTTTTTCCTCCCAATTGAATGGCTAAGGATTGTAATAATCCATGAGGTCAGAAACCTCTTCCATAAAATGATCGTAACATGGTGGGAGATTGATTAAGACCAGGTGATTTAAGGCCTTTCTAGAAAACCAAGGAAATGACACATGTGAATGACCCCTCGCCAAAAATCGTGTAATGAATATGTTGATTATGGACAACAACATCGATTTGGAAAGCCAGATGCTGAGAGAGTCGTGATTTAAAATTATCCAGGTTAAACGTGATATTGTTAGATGACTAGGGATATATATCTCTAATGGCTACCAAGAGAGTCCTACGTTGGCTAGGGAAGTGTTGTATAACTTCGAGAGATGACATAGCGCAAGGTGCTTGGGAAAAATCTTCAACGATGTTGTAGTTTTGAGCAACACACAAGTTTTGATTAAAGGTTGACTTTTGAATTGTGCTCTTAGGAGGGCGTAGAATAGTGTCAAAGTTAGGTTTCTCAATCTGGAGTGGCCTAGATGGAGGAGTAACCGTAGTAGGCGGTGGATCCAGTGTAGTACTAGTAATTACATTCTCCTTATCAGGTTTACCTGGATGTTTGTTGTATGTCATAGTACAAGTGGTCAAATCTATCCCATTAAACATGTAAATGTTTTCACTCGATGAAGCTTCCTCGTTAGGAGGATGATTTGGATTACCTCTTGTCGGGGGTGTAGGAACTTGTGCAACCAGTGACAGTTGTTGTGGAAAAGGATGTTTCAAAACATTGGGTTGAGAATTTCCTTTAAAAAGTTTTGCAACTTCGTCTCGATGAGGAAAATCTCATGTGTATTGATCTTCACCACAAATGAGACATGGAAAGTTTGGTTTTCRCTGTGGTTGTTTCTTAGTAACAAGTGGTTGTGTTTTTGTTTTTTCATTTTTGGTTTGATTATTGTTTTTCTTGGGTTTATTCTTAGTTTTCTTCTTTCCCCCTGACTGTTGTGGAGAAGCATATTGAAATGAATTTACCTCATRTATTTAAGTCACAGGGGGTGGGGGGGGAGTTTGATGAGAGTGAAGTCAATCCGATAGCRRGGGTAGTGACTAAATKATTGGTCATGGTTATCGACTACGAAYTGGACYSGGTTTTGAYARAACYGATAAATCCATCTGCGTGAGTGGTGGAGGATGGTTTTTATGGATCTGTTGATGTATGGGGAGCATTTGGAATCAATTCATACAAATTACTGGATTGGGAATAAACCAAGTCCAGATATTAGGCATGAGCAATGGATTCCTCTTTTCTAACGACACCACCCATGGCTATGTCACGAGAAATCAGAGGAAAAAGAGATTTGGTGAACCATTCAACCAACAATTGGTCGAGAATGGTTGCTATGATCAACCATCGTCGTTGTCTCCACTCATGAATATGATCAGAGATATGTACGGAGTTGGTTTTATGAAGGGAGGTTAAAATTTTCATTTTGGTTTCATAGAGGATAGGTAATTGGAAGTGTGTGAGAAAATCCATGGCAAGTGAATTAAAATATTGAAAAGTTTCACATTGTAATTCATTTTACCATTTAGTCGTTGTACCCATAAGTGTTCGTTGGAAAAGACATAACCGGATAGAATAATCCATTAGTGAATTTTATGAAAACCATAGATGAAAATTCATAATATGGTTATTAGGGTCTTCACCAGGTTTACCATCAAATTTCAGAATTTTGGAAGGTAATTTGGAAGGAATGACTGGCCAAAATAGAAAATGTAATATGGGATAATTATTTAATATCGACAGATTCGGTATATCTAGAGTTTCTAAGAATGGTAGTTGTCACTTGACCTGTGGATGATACCAATGTGTCATAGGGACACCAGTAGGGCCATAAACTAATTGAGGTGGATAATTGTAGCCAGCAGGCCCTTCCATATGTTGTTGTTATTGACCAACAAAGGTAGGATTTATTTTTTGAGAAATGTGCATAAAAGGAGAAGGGAAACCCATTTTTCCCTAGGGAGGATAACCAGTGTAACCCGACGGAGGATAGTTCACTTGATTAGATTGAGGTGGATAACCAAGTTTCCCTTAAGGAGGGTAACTAGCTTGACCCTAAGGAGGGTAAGGATTTGTCCATTGGGGAGGAAAAGATGATTGACCTTGAGTATCCCAAGTGGGATTGGAGACACCTGGGAAAGGTTGTCCAAAATTTAGTCCAGAAGAATTGGGATTTGGGATTCCTCCCTGTGGGTTGGGGTTCGATGGCCCTCCCTGATGTGGTTGATGGAATTTATCTCCTTGGGGCGGTCCCCACGATTGTAGGGGTTTTCGGTGGATGAAGGTTGATATTGTCCCCCTGGCATTGCTTGGGTAGCAATTGGGGTATGACCGGTAAGAGGGGTTTCCCTCGAGTCAGAATTTACATGTTGGAGGATGGTTGCTCCCCGGTAGGGATTTGGATCGCAATTAGGTTTAGTTGTGTGGTAGGTTTTTTCATTCTGTGATGTGAATATGTCTCAAAATGATTCTATGGAGTATATGAAGTTGTATCTTCAAGAGGGATGGGAGGTGTAACTATTAAGGTACTTTGCAACTGACTAGGTAACACGACTCTTATTTCACTTTGAGCTTGGCCTGAAGTGGTAGAAATATTGACTTTGGTTCGACGGGATGGTCGATGGGATGACCTAACGGTCATGCCTCTGCACTGATGGTAGTAGAGGCATGTGGTGGGTCAAAAGGTAGTCGACTAAAATTAAATTTTTCATAAAGGTCTCGTCTCGATGGAGTTATCCATATCGAACGAAAAAGACTTTGTTGTGGGTCTACCATTTTAGTAGAATGAACATGGGTGGTGTATTCTTCATTAAAAATCGGTTGTATTGGTTCCATATCTAGTTGATTATATGGCCTTGATGACAGGGGAGGGTAATCTTCTACTATAAAGTTAATTGAGGAGTCCAACCGGACAAGGAGTAGATCGAGAGGAACTTACAAAGTGGGACTATAGGAAAGGTGGAACCTTCCTCAACCATAACTAAGGATCTCTCAGGATTTTCTAGAAAAGGAATAGCAACACTCCCAACGTCTAAATGGTTCTCAACCTCATCACAGTAAGTGTCTTCAAGTGAGTTAGGAGGTAAGTGTTCATAGCCTTCTAGAGGAAACCCTTACATTCTACGTTATCTACGAAGACCTTGATTGACCACAATACCAATTTTTAAGGACAACTAAAGTAAAAAAACAACACTTGCTAAAAAATATAGAAAACCAACAAGCAAACAATGCCTTCTCTCTATGAACATACTAGTGGGTGAAGAAATCCAACATCATGTGATCAAAGTGAGAAGGGGATAGTACATGAGCGGGGTGGATCAGTTACGTTGGTGGCTTGATTAACAGAATTACACCTTGGGGCAAGCTTCCTCACGGTTTTACTCATGGGTTACCTTCCAAGGAGCCTGAGACAGTTTTACCAACGTATGTTCCAGGTACAACAAGGACTTCCCTTCACTGTCACCTCGTGTAAGGACCCTAAATATTATGGACAATAAGGATACCAACTCATAGTCATCCTTTGGGTGGGTACAATCGACATTCAAGTCCCAACATATGGGTAGGATATCAAGTCCGATATTCTTCAAGAGAACTTAATACAAGTGAACCAATAAACTCCAGAGGACCCTGAATGGATTGAGAATTCACGAAGCTCCGACAAAAAATGAAAATAGTTTATCCTCAAGAAGAACCCCCAATATAAAATCGTACCACTACGATCGATTGAGCCTCGGAGGGATAATCTTTGTTTCTCTCTCGAAACTGACCTCGTGTTTAACCCCTGTGTGAGAGGGGGATCACAACTATGCTTATACAAAGGTTGGATTTACTCTCCCTGTCGCAAGATTATGAGTTTGTATTGAATTATTTGAAGAGTTATTCTCACAGCCTATTCCAAAGCTCTAGTCCTAGTCTAGTGTTGGTGTAAAGATATTAAAAATAAAAGTTTCTAATTTGATTTTAATTAGCGTTCATTTTCATGGTTGTTTGTTACACAAAGGTGATTGATAGTGAAATTGATGATGTTTGATGCTCACCTCCAAAAAAGATGAAAATATTGAGATGCAAAATTTATTTTCAATGAACTTCTAGCTACGGGAAGGAGAAGAGTTTATTTTCTTTTGTCACTAAAAAAACACTCAAGAATGAATTTTTTTATACTATTTCATTCTCAATAAGAATTCAAACAATTCTCAAATTATAAAGAAAACCTTTTCAATATTCAAAAACAAATGTATACAAGTATTTCTTTGTTTGATTGCAAATGTAAATTGAAAAGTTCATCTAATGCTTCTTTCTTTCACTAATAATGAAAAATGACTTCACTACTGTGATTTGAAAAAGAGGAAGAAAAAGTACACAAACAAAGACACTCTCAGCAGTAAATAAGAAACTAAAAGAAGAAAAAACTATCCACTCAAAGAAAAACACCAAAAAGAAAAAAATCAGACTTAATAGCCTTCTGGAATTGAGTAAGGGATCAAATATGAAGAAAACGATGCTAAGATCAAAGACTTTCCTTATGAGAACCTCTAATCAATCAAATAGTCAAAAAGAGGAGATAAAAGAAACCAAGTATGAGAAAAAATGGTTGATTTTTCAATAAGGAAAGACAACACAAACCCAATCACGAATAAAATAATGAAAAACAAGAATTTTTAAGTAAACAAAAAGACAAGATCTAACAGAATAGGATCTGATCCAGAGAGAAAGACCCAAGAACTATGCCTAGCAAGCAAACAATCAACAATTTTGCAAAGCAAGAAAAATCGATGCTCTGGTAATCAAGGAACTAGAGCGCTACAACACTCACTAATACACTCTGGGGGAGCATCGATCAAGCAATCAACACTCTGACTTAAACTCGAGAGGGAGCTAGTCCTGAGACAATTTTTAGAAAAAACTAGAAAACTCAAAAAATCAGGGAAATTCAATCAGAGTCTTTGTGAGACAACTCAACAAATATGAAAAGGTGTAAGGATAGATTAAATCAACAAACATGATCTAAATATAGAAAAAAGGTAAGGAAAAATCAAACAAAGAATAAAAATTGAAGGTTTGTCCCCAGTGGAGTCGCCAATTTATGTTACGTAATAATTCCCCTACGGACACGTGAATTTTCCCTGGGAGTACAAACCTCTCTACCAAGACAGAAAACTACCTTTGGACACTACCATTCGTATATATTAATTATTCCCATCGAAAAAGAGAGAAGGAAGGATAATATAATGTAACTCACTTTCGAATTTTTTCCACATTGCTCCAATCTGTGAGTTCTGAACAATGCCTGCAATGGATGACAAGAGACAAACAACTATCTCCTACTCTAATGGATTAGACAAAATCAACCTATCTATGAAAGATTAAAACAAGCATAGAAAAGTACATGTAAACACATATTAGAAGGAAATAGGCCAAGTATATTGATGAGAACTTTAGAAAGACACTTACAACCTTCAGATGATGTTGCAACAGCATCTCCAAGTCCTCCTCATCTAACCCTTGCTCGAAATATCCACAATCAGAATAACAATGCTTTGTTGATTATTTTCCTCTTTTGTTCACCATGAGAATGCCTCCATTTATAATCTTTGAGAGGCTCAACCACCTTGGTTATATTTCAGATTAGTTGAGGATATGACTCCATCAATTGTGATATCTCCCTTAGATGCAACCTGAGGTTTAGATTTGAGCCAAACCAGCTCGATCCATCCATAGTTGTCTTTAGAGAAAAAGGGGATTTCTTCCAAGACTTTCTCAACCAATTCAGTGCTCCATTACAATGGGAAACATAGCGCTACAATGCTCCCTGTTAGATAGATAAAGAGAAATAGTGCTCCCTATACATGAGAAGTCGAGCGCTGATATTCTAAAAGTTGTTAAGATGACCAATTCTCATAGAAAAACACTTTGTTTCGACTGTCAAATGATGATAATTCTTTGTTTTAGGAGTTCTATAAAGTGTTTTCATGGTTTCTTTCATGATGTGACACTTACGTGATGAGAATGTGACAGTTACGACACTTGCGACAAAAGTGTGACACTTACGACAATTATAATGTGACATTATCAAAGTGATGAATTTTGATATGTAACTCTGTCGGAAAGGTCATAAAGCAGGGATGATTGTTTGATGTTGGTTACAGGTATCACTTACCCTATCCTTCCACTATGCTCGATCTAATGGTCGATAAGGGTCTCGCAATATCCTTACATCTATGGACCATGTCACTTCATGACTTCGACAATCAGGAGTTATGGCCATGTAGCGCCTTTTCACTCTAAGAATGAGTCAACACCGAAATTTGACCATAGCATTTATCCAACGATTAGGAAGGATTCTAAAGATACTCAAATATATGTCCCACATTACTTCACGATTGAAAATTGGTCAAGGTTTAATGATAAGGCATATCTCATGATACTGGATAAGAAACTGTCAGTTGTCGATGAAACTCTCTAGTAAATGTGTTAGCAAGTTTCATTCGACATGATTAGAGTGTTGTGAAGTTCTAACATATTGGAACTTCGTACCTCCAAAGTCTCGAAGCTTGAAAGGATTAGCCCTCTTTCACAACCCCTGATTTAATCCTAGTGAGTGATCCCATCAACTTTTCAAATGGTCGAATCCTTAGGAATTTTTATATTTATCATGATGAATCTCGGACGTCGATCATGAAATCAAGCACTATCTCAGTCATTGATTCTCCAAACTGCCTGTAACTCTATAAGAAACCATTAAAACTCAAATTTTGACCATTTCGGGTCAAATTTCGATCTGTAACTTCATCTCTCTACTCCATTAACTATCTCAAACTGTCTGGAGTCATTAAAACTC
>ML776893.1:1466984-1493322 GCA_009831015.1 Picea engelmannii | reverse complement strand
TTTGAACCTTAAGCTTTGATACCATAATGTAACATCTCCCATCCCATCTGAGTGACATTACAACACAAAATTCTCTTAAAAATGAAAATTCTACTAACTAATTAATTTGTTTACAATTAGTTGATTTCATGTAGATTACAACTATGAATTAGAACATATTTAGCTACTGTCCATAACAAAAAATAGAAGCATATACAAAATGCTAATAATCAACATGAAATGTATCTAAACAACTCATTATAGTAGCATATAAATAACTTCCAAATACGTTGAGTTCATGCACAACAATTAAAGACATAATTTAACATAAGAACAAGTTAAAACACTTATCTTTTCACAACAGTTGTCCAACCATCTGCTTGGGATGAACATTCCACCCATCCATAGATTTTTTGTTCCAAATATCAACAACCAGTCACCCCCAAGCTGACGCTAGCAATCCAAAAAATAGGGTGGTCTCTCACAGTCCACTCACAACTCATAAAAATCACAACCAAACTTATATTTTCCTACAACTATCCCGATTTTCCACCATCTCTCTTATTTTTGACCTGCCCAACCCAAGGAATGTACCCTTTCACTGATATGAGTCCCTCAGGTGTCCCATTCATTTATCAGGGTCTCTATGGCATAAATAACTAGGAATATCTCAACTGGGAACTCAAGGGAAACTATTGCTAGGAAAACTATCAACAACAAACAGCAAACACTTGTTGTTTTAGTGCAACTCACATAGGAGTTTACTCTTCAGGCCTTAAAACCTGGCTCTTCATTTTTTCAACTCCAATTCTCTCCAATTATGCTCCATATTGCTCTAGAACTCTCCCTCCATTGATGCATCATATTCAAGCTCTATTTTCTTCTCCCCTCTTTCTCTCATGCACCCAAAAATCCCTGTAAAATGCATTGTCCCCAACCCATATGAATTTCCTCTCTTTGTCTTGCATTTCTTGACTCACACTATTCCCAAATTTGATTGTTCTCAACCTGATGCGGGAGCATCATCGTCATCATTCAATGAAGCATGGTGGAGGATGACTCAACATCTAGTGCAACACATTCAGAACCAGTTTGGGTTCCAAGGAGGGTGCATCGCATTAATTTTAAAACCTTTGTAGTTAAAAGCCTCATAATATTTTGAGGCAAGAGCCATTGAAGATACTCCAGGAGATTGTAATTTCTTTAATTACCTATAGGATCGTATATATTTTGAGCATCGAATCAAATCTGGGTTCTACTTATCCATTTAATGTAATAAACTTAGTTATAGGATGCTTTAATTATGATAAAAAAAGCACTAGAATAATTTGGAGGGAAGGGTCGAGAATCCACCTCATGTATAAATGTATGTAATATATGCCCAAAAGAGGTTATTGAAGAGAATAGTAGAGTTTTGTTAGTCATTAGTTAGAAAAAGGTTGTTGGATAGTTGTGGAAAGAAGATGAGAGATGTCAAAATCTTGGTACATATTTTCTGAAGGAATATAATAGAAGAGAATTGCTTTCGGATCTTTGAGCATGCTTGTCTATGAGTAACTAGGTAATGTTATGTTATATATTTTTCAGTGTTTATATGAATGTGTGTGTATTTCATGGTTGAATGAATGAACCTTTGATGTTCTGTAGGTTTCAATTGTTTCTCTTCTGAAATCCTGGTGCAATGAGTGCATAGTGTCCACGCAAGGAGTAGAAAGGCATAGTCATTTACAGACTCAATAGCTCAAAAGAGATAGTGTGAATTTCATAGATTGAGTGCAAGGAGTGCACATATACTCGTTTGAGTATAAAATCTCGAAGGATAGACCTATGCAAGGTGTGCACAGGGCCAGCACTTAGTGAAGTGTTGAAAGACTCTGAAGGAGAGCGAGCACAAGGAGTGTGCATTAGATTTTTCTAAGTCTCAAGCTCAGGATAAGTAGCACAAGTGTGTGCCAAAAGAAAGTATAGGTTCCATAATGATAAGGAGTGAAAAGTGTGCATCAAAGCCTGATTCTTTTAAATTTGGTGAAGATCAGGAAGGATAGAGAGAATAAGTTGTCGAGGAGGAAGAATCTCTTTTGTTTGGAGGTCGAGTGGAAAAGATCCACCTAGGGAGGAGTCAGATCCTTCATAGTCATCAGATCTAGAGAAGGAGCATAGGTGTTATCCATTTAAGTCCTTCGGACTTCATGAATTCGACAATTTTTAGGTGTGTGTTGTGGAGGAAGCAAATTCCCCAAAGTCTCGAAGTCTGAAGTCAATCTGGATCAATGGTAGATGAGGGACATGTATCCACTAATCAATGGGTGTCTGGAAGTTTGGATATCCTGAGAGTTCGAAGTATTGTTGCAAGGAAGAGCAGAACTTCTGAAGCTCTGAATCCTAGAAAGGATCATGGCTATTGGTGTCAGGAACATCTGTCGACAGATCTTGGAGTTTAGAATTTGTCACTCCGGAAGATCTGGGGTGTAAGTTGTCTTGGGTCAAAAATCCCTGAAGGCTCGAAGGCCAAAGTATTGTATGGTGAATGGTGAAATTAATGCAATGAAGAGTTGAAAGGTGTGGTACCAAGGAAGGTTGGTTTTCTCTTGGTTAAGGGTTTCCAGCATAAATCTATGTGTACTATGTGTATGAGCCATTGATTAATTTTTGTTTTTCTTAAGAATCTGTATGAATTGCTTTACTTCACAAGTTTAAAACTTACAAGTGGTATCAGAGCTCGTTTTCGGCTTAGAGGGATGCCTTTGTTGTTGAGGGTTTGGCTTGGTCATGATAGATCAAGTTTATCTTGGGTCTGTGATAAACCTAGGTTTAGTGAGAGCTTTTGCAGTGGTGATTCGAGTGTAGAAAGAGGAATGGTGAGCTCTTCTAGAATCACGATAGAGAAGTTCAACGATAAAAACTTTGAGCTATGGAAGCTCAATATGGAGGACCTTCTTGTAGACAAATAAAAATGGATTGTTGTGGATCCTGGTACATAGCCTACTAGCACACAGTCGACTGGTACACAACCTACTAGTACACAAACTACTAATACACCACCTACTAGTATGTTGAAGGAAGATTGGGAGAAGTTGGAAAAAAGAGAAAGGAGTAATATTCAACTCTGCCTGGTAGATTCGGTGTTGTTGAATGTCTCGGGAGAATCTACGACCAAGGAACTATGGGATAAGTTAGGGAATTTGTATCAATCAGAGTCCTTAGTAAAAAAGTTGTTTCTTCGAAAGATGATGTATCATCTTAGGATGGAAGATGGAGATTCTATGACAGAACATTTAAATTCCTTTAATACTCTGGTAAGTCAACTCGTATCTGTTAATATTAATATTTCATAAGAAGATAAGAGTATTACTTTGCTATGTTCTTTGCCAGACTCTTGGGATAATCTGGTTGTAGCAATTGGTAGTACAATTCAATCTACATTGAAGTATGAGGATGTAGTTGCATCATTGTTATCTGAAGAGATGAGGCGGAAAATCATGGATGGTCATAGCACAGATGCTTTATTTGCAAGAGGTCGTACCCAAGACAGGATTCCTGATAAGTCTTCGGGGGGGATATCTAAATATACAGGCAGATCTAAATCTCCAAGAAAATATTTGAGGAAATGTTGGAAGTGTGGTAAAACAGGGCATTATAAGAAAGATTACAAGCCTAAGAAGGTTGATAAACCAAAGGGATCTGATAGTACCTCTTCCACAGAGGCAAAAACCTCCACTAAAGAAGGACATGATGTTTACCTAGCATCTACAAGTACACATGCAGACTGTGATGTATGTTTGATCAACTCAGGTGCATCATATCATATGACTCCTCATAGGGAGTGGTTCTGTGAATATGAAAAATATGATGGTGGTGATGTATTCCTAGGATATGACTCTACAACAAAAATCATGGGACGTGGAACGGTTAAGTTGTTGCTAAACTATGGAAGGATTAGAACTCTCCCTGGGGTTCTGCACATTCAAAAACTAGCCAGGAGCCTAACATCTGTAAGCAAGTTGGATGATGCAAGAGTGGATAATGTATTGGAAAAGGGCACTTGCAAGATGGTACAAGGCGAAATGGTGTTGATGAGGGTATTTCAGTGTGGAACTCTATACAATTTGTTGGGAACCACTTATACTAATGGGTGTAACAGTTTTTTTGTCCCTGGGCAGAGAAATGAAGGAGAAAAGACCAATATTGTCCCTGAAAAGAAGACCATGTTGTGGCATCAAAGACTGGGGCATATTGGAGAAAACAACCTTCGAACACTACATGGTAAAGGTATGGTTGAAGGTATGTCTAATTGCACTCTGGATTTTGATTTCTGTGAACATTTCATATATGGTAAACAAAATCGAGTAAGATTCCCATCTGGTGATACAAGAGAAAAGGGGATCTTAGATTTGATATGCAATGATGTATTTAGACATGTTCTTGTTCCATCCCTAGGTAAATATGTGTATTATGTTTCATTCATAGATGATTTCTCAAGGAACACATGGATTTATTTTCTTAGAAGTAAATCTGAGGTATTTGATAAATTTTAAGAGTTTAAGGCTCTGGTAGAAAATCAGACAGAAAAGAAAATAAAGTTATGGAGGACATATAATGGTGGAGAATTCTGTGGAAATGAATTTGAAGAACTCTATAATAAGTGTGGTATAGCAAGGCAGAAGACTAATCCATACATACCTCAACAGAATGGAGTTGCACAAATTATTAACAAGACACTGATGGAAAAATCAAGGAGCATCCTTAGTGGTGTCAAGTTAGGATAGGAATTATGGGTAGAGGCAGTGGGTACAACATGTTACCTGGTCAATCGATCACCCTCATCAGCACTGGATGATAAAACTCCATACAAGGTATGGACTGGAAAGAAACCATCTCTTGAACATATTAGAGTGTTTGGTTTTGATTCATATGTACATGTTCCAAAGGAAAATAGGAGTAAGATTGATAATAAAGGTGAAAATTGTATCTTTATTGGTTATAAAGATGGTGTGAAATGCTATAAGATTTCGAACCCAGAAACTAAAAAGATTGTTTACAATCGGGATGTTGTCTTTAAAGAGGTAAAAGATGTTTCCAAACAGGAATTCCTACCAAGGAAAGACGAACCTAAGAAAATAGAGCTTGAGTTGGATGATGCAAAATCTGAATCATCTGAAGAAGATGATGAAGAAGAAGAAGAACTTCATACCCCAGTATTGAGGAGATCAGTGAGAGAAACAATTCAACCAGAAAGGTATATTCCACCTTATTTATGTTCCGATTTTGCTTTATCTATTACTGATGATGATCCCAGAACTGTCAGGGAAGCAGTAAATTCATAGGATAGTAAACTATGGAAGAAGGCCATGGTTGAAGAAATGGATGCCTTGGATAAGAATTAGGCATAAGATATAGTTGAGTTTCCAGCTGGAGGAAAATATGTTGGTAGCAAATGGTTGTTTAAGATGAATTTTAATGCAGAAGGAAAAGTGGAGAAATACAAAGCTAGGTTAGTAGAAAAAGGTTATTCCCAGGTAGATGGAATTGACTTTGGTGAGATTTTTCTCCTATTTCCAAGTTAACATATATTATATTTCTTTTATTTATTGTTGCTTCTTTTGATCTTGAATTGGAATAGATGGATGTGAAGACAACATTCCTACATGGGGATCTGGAAGAAGAAATCTACATGAAGCAGCCAGAAGTCTTTGTAGTGAAGGGAAAGAAAGAGATGGTTTGTAAGCTAAAGAAGTCATTATATGGTCTGAAGCAATCACCTGGGATGTGGTACCAAAAGTTTGACACATACATCCTTGGATTGGGATTTTTGAGAAGCAGGGTTGATCATTGTGTATATTCCAAGTAGGTTGGTAATCATTTCATTTATGTAGTGTTGTATGTTGATGACATGTTGCTGGTAGGAAATAACATGGATGTTATCAAGGAGGTGAAATCACAACTATCCTCTGAATTTGACGTGAAGGATCTCGATGTTGCTAACCTCATTCTTAGAATGGAGATTAAAAGAGATCATGCAAACAAGAAACTCTGTTTCAATCAGAGAAAATATGTTGAGACAATATTGCAGAGGTTTAATATGCATGGAATTAAACAGGTCAAGGTTCCTATTCCTATAGGTGTAAAGTTATCTGCAGATCAGTGTCCCAAGACACGGGAAGAATAAGAGGACATGTCCCATATTCTGTATGCCAGTGAAGTTGGCAGTTTGATGTATAAAATTGTCTGTACTAGACTAGAAATTACACATACAATGGGATTTTTGAGCAGGTATATGTCAAAACAAGGGAAGGATCATTGGACAGTAGTAAAGAAGGTATTCAAGTATCTTTGTGGAACTACCAGTTATGGATTGTGCTACCAAGGAAGACCAGGATTGGACAGAGTGGTGGACATACATGGATTTGTTTATGCATATTGGGCTAGAGATCTAGATCACAGAAGATATACATGTGGGTATGTGTTTAACCTATTTGGAGGAGAAATCAGTTGGATGAGCAAAATACATGCTATAGTGTCACTCTCAACTACAGAATCTTAATACATGGGAGCCACTCATGCAAGCAATGAAGCAGTATGGTTACAGAGATTGTGTTCAGGTATTGGATTGGTACAACAAGCAGTGAGATTAGATTGTGATAGTCATAGTGCAATCTTCCGGGAAAAGAACCAATCTTATCATTCGAAGACAAAGCATATTGATGTTTAGTATCAAATTGTGAGAAACATGATTGAAGAAAGAAGGTGTTGCTAGAAAAGGTTGACACTTTGAAGAATGTTGCAGATTCATTGACAAAGTCTGTGATCTTAGAGAATTTCTCCTGGTGTAGACTAACAATGGGCATTTATTCCCTGTATTGTTGACTATGTAAGCCTGTGAACCCTCGTATGAAAAGAAAACAACAAGTGGTAGAATGTTGGGTATGGGTTATATTATTTGCATGTGTGTGTGTGGGCGCGTCAGATTCGACAACTGCGTCAAACGATCGCAACTTCCTTCACTTTTTGTGTCGTGTGCATCGAGCNGGGGGGGGGGGGGGGGGGGTGCATGTTTGGCCCCCCTGGTTATGCGCAACGTTCAAGGCAGTGCCACAAAATTTGTTTTTGGGCAGTTTTTGTTATTTTAGTGGATTTTGCTATTTTTAGCAGTTTTCTAAATTAATCTTGGATTAAGGGATTAGGGTTTTGGTAGCTACAAAATGCCTAAAACATTGTATATATTATATGGTGAATGGTGAAATTAATACAATGAAGAGTTGAAAGATGCGACACCAAGCAAGGCTAGTTTTATCCTGGTTAAGGGTTTCCAGCATAAATCTATGTGTACTATGTGTATGAGCCATTGATTAATTTATGTTTTTCTTAAGAATCTGTATGCAATGCTTTACCTCACAGGTTTAAAACTTACACAAACATTGGTGGGTAAATTACTGTGAGAAAATTTCCACAGAGGAGTCTGGAATTTCCGAGATCGAACCCACTTGGGAATCTTTCGTAGATGTCGTCAAGGAACAATATTACCCTATTGGAAACTATGAAGGCCAGTACATGAGATGGACCACGATGCATCAAGAGAGGGGCCAAGCAGTGCTGGAGCTCACTAATACCTTCCATACATTGAACACCAAGCTGGGTATCAAATGTCGTGGGGCTCTACACAGGTACATCCAAATCAAAATGGAGTTTATGTACATCTCATCGTTGGGATCTACTTATCAATATGTTGTCAAAATTGAGTAGAAATTTAAGCACGAGAAAAAATCGGATTTTGGGTCTGCAAATATGCAACAACCAAAGTATGATAAATATGACCTTAACAAACAGCCTCCTGAAAACCATTCCAAGACATAGGAAAAGATGGGTAAGGGAAAGACAAAGAATGACACTAGAAAGTGGTGTGATTTCCACAAAATCCCCTGGAACAACACCAATGAATGTAGCTCAAAACAGTCATTGGTGGCCGATATCAAAGGAAAAGATTCGAACCTAGATTCATAATCTGATTCAAAAAATAATGGAAGGAGACAGATCGTCGACGCAAACCCCACGTCCATTGTCGCAACCATAAAAATTCAACCAGAAACCCTAGTAGATCTTGAAGAGGGGGAGCGCCTCTTCCATTCATGTATGTGGGTGAAGGGGATCCCATTGCATTTCATTGTTGATAGAAGAAGCCAAAATAACCTCATATCATTAGAGGTCATCAAACAATTGGGATTGCCAACAACACCACACCTGCAACCATACAACATTGGGTGGCTTCGCTAGGGATGAGATCTATGTGTCAGCCAATAGTGTCACTTATCCTATGGAATCAATCCCTTCAAGGATGAGGTATTGTGTGAAGTTTCCCCACTGTATGTATGTGATGTTATTTTGGGCCAGCCATATATGTGGAAGTTCCATGTTGTTTATGAGTCTCAACCCCGTAGTGTCATTGTTACTCTGGGGGATCATCTCTGGAGGATGCCAGAGGCAGTTCTGACTACTGTTTCGAAACAATAGTGCAACAAAGTTTTCTCTCATCTAACGACGTTTAGATTATTCATGTTTTAGACAGGAAGTAAACAAAAGGACACTATGAACACTACGACCTCAGTTCAATCCCCCTCTATCTAGCAGAAGCAAGTTGGAAAAAGAGAAGCAAAGCCCAAAGATTCCTTCTACACAAAGTCATTGCATACAATTAGACTAGTTAAAAAGGTAAAACCCCTCCAACTTCAGGTTCACGATAGCCTTCCACAAGCCAAGCAATGCAACATCTCAAGAAAGGCAAGCGGTTCACCAAGGTTCAGATTCATCAAATGCTTTCTCATTTCCCACGAGAAATCAACACAATGGAGACCATTGTCTCCTAAGAAGGGAGGATTGATCCATATATATATTGGTGGCCACCCACCTACTCCAACTGGCTCACATGCAACTTTCATCATTGACATTTATTTCCTATATTTTCGATTCCTAAACTTTTCGGGTCGTTTTGAGGCCTTAAACAACATTTTTGGAGCTCGCCACAGTCAAACTTCATATCAAGTCAAATTTTGATCACATAATGTGTATTCCTCAGATATAGATTTCCAACGGGCTATCGTGCACCTAAAACTAAGATCGTGTGCAAAAGTTACGACCCCGAGAAGTTGGTGTACTAACTTAACCCATCGGGGCCCACATGACTTTTGGCGCTTCATCTTGACATTGGGGACACAAACCTTTTGTATTTTCATCTTTTGGCGGCTAGGTTTTTGGATGTTTAGAGTTTTTCCATTTATGTTAGAAATAAATTTTGATTCTTGTTGTACTCATCTTCTTCTTTTGAATGAGGGAAATCATCACATCTCTTCTTAGAGTTAAGTTGCCACCATTCTAACGAGTCTTTCACTTTGTAATTTTACAATTCTATACATTTCACTCCTTCATAGAAATTGTGTATTATTGTATATCTGTGCCTCTTGTTAGATATGTCTGATATATCTGTGTTACATTATTGGATCTCTTACAACATCTTGATATATTTCTTTATTATATCTCCCCTCTCATTTCGTGCTCAAAATAATCTGGATCAACCGAGCACAAATTAGAGTTAACCATGACAAGAC
This sequence comes from Picea engelmannii, assembly GCA_009831015.1. Classification (NCBI taxonomy): domain Eukaryota; kingdom Viridiplantae; phylum Streptophyta; class Pinopsida; order Pinales; family Pinaceae; genus Picea; species Picea engelmannii. The sequence goes on along the minus strand of ML776893.1, from coordinate 1,483,747 downwards.
ACCTTATGAGCTATGGTTTTGTAAATCAGCATTAGTCAAACACTTCATAGTCTTTGTGATCCAAAAATTATCCAGAGAAAACTAAGGACAACTCAGAATTCACAGAAGCAACTCAAGAAGCTCAGAATGGCCTCAGCAGATAGAGAAAGGGAAAAAATTCAGAGTCCTCAAAACTCAGTGAAATCGACATCATCGCGAAGAGTGTGTCACAATATTTACAATGACGTAAATGGCTCATCAAATGGAGATACATATTTCATAGTCAAAGTTTTGGTCAACCTAGCCTAGTCAGCAGGGATGAGTGAACATCTGTACAGCTAATGTCAGCATCAGTATGAATGATGTCAGCATATGTACAATATGTGTGGCACATGAAGAGGGAAACACATGTCATGCTGACATCATCATGACATCAGCATGGTGAAGTGGAAGAACCAAAGGTTGTCACGGGTCACTCGTTTTCAATATTTTTGGGTCAACATGTGGACCAATGAGGAAGTGCCACGTGGTAGTCCATACAACCACATGGCAGACCATACGGGATGTGGCAGGGTGACATCATAGGATGACTATGCAAGTGGATGGCATGGGCCAATGGTTGGCTGCCACATGGCCCAGTCATGGGCTGTCGCGTGGCAGTCGACAAATTCCCAATGAGGGCCTGAAACTGAATTTCCAAAAAAAAAAATAGGCCCACCAAATCTGGCGGAGGCTTGCCACATCTGTTGGCCAAAATACAACTATAACAAATCTAAACAACAACTCCAAACTTGGCAGTGGCTCCAATCCATATATATATTGTAATAACTATAATCCCAAAAGGGTAGGCCCACGAACTTGACCCCAGGACCTCCCCCTATCCAAATGACTTATAATAGCATCATTGGGCCAACGGACTCTGTGTGTTAGTCTGCCCAAAATTTCACTTAAATGTTGAGTTTTCCCATGGACGAGGGGATGGCACTCGACGGTACGACCGAGCATGATTTTTGAGACAAAGTATGGAGAATTAGTTGCAAGTTGCGGGCACGAAAACCGAGACAATTTTTCTCATCGGCCTGGGAGTGCCAGAGTCGGATTGAGGGGTGGAGACAGTTATTTTTGGGTAATTCGAAGCCACGAATTCAATGGTGTTGTTTGTTTTCTAATCTGAGAAAATATTATGCAGTTTAATTCCAGAATGAGGTATACTTATGTATTTTTCCAAATTCTTTTGTTGAGTTTATAAAAAGGCCAACCCATTTGAGAGAAGGACCCGGAGAAGTAATCCACCAGGGAAGAAATCCATTATCAATATTTTGTGTTCAAATTTGATGCTTATGTCTCTTCATTATTGAGATTTTCCTTCTTTATGGTGCACTTTAATTTATGCTTATTTAATACAATTATTTATAAGTCACTTCAATGAAAAGATCATGGATCATGTTGGTATCAGAGAAATCATATTTGACTTGAATTTTTGAGTGTGAATTCTTAGTAGGTCCAAGCATAAGCAGGGTGAAGGAAATATTAATAAATACAATCTCGAAGTTGGTCGTGCATCTCGAAGGAAGAAAATGGAAAAAGAGGACAAGTGTGATGAACATGAGAAAAAGATCCATATGGTCTTTTATCACATGTCAGAAATGGTCAAGCAAATGTATGGAGACTATGAGAAGAGGATGAAGAATAAATGGAAGAAAAATGAAGCACAAGATGATGATAATTCTTTAGTAAATCAAGGGGTTGGAGGAGACCCTCCTAAGCCTCCATCTTCACCATCAATTTCTAGCTCTTCTTCCTCTGAGCATTCTCATCATTCTAGACATAAATCTTATTTTAAGAAACTATTATTAAATATTGATGTAAAATTTGATTTACCTATGTTTAATGGAGATGTTAAACCTGAAAAGCTAGATAATTGGATCCGACAGGTTGAAGTATATTTTTGTGTTCAATAGATTGATGAAGAGGAAGTTAAAGTGCAATTGGCTTCTCTTCAGTTGGAATGCACCGCTCTCGTATGGTGGGAGATAAAAATTTAGGATAGAAGTAAGTGTGGTAATCTTCTTTCCTCATGGTCGGAATTCAAATCAGCGATAAGGAAGCAATTTTATCCATTGGGTTATTTACATAAAACAATGATGGAATGGAAAACTTTAAGACAAAGTAAAGGTCAAACTGTATAAAGTTTTATGGAAGAATTTAGGAAGAAAGCTCTTGCATTAAACATTCCTTTGGATTCTTATGAAAATTTGATGAAGTATATTGGTGCACTTCACAGTTATATTCGTCATACTTTGCTATTGTTTAACCCCACCAATCTTGATGAAGTTTGTGTGAAAGCCACTCACCTTGAGAACATGGGAAAGCATGTTCAAGAATATCCCACAAAGAAACCTTCCAATCTCCCACATAAGCAGTTTAAGAAGTTTAAAAGGAAGGACAAAAAGACCGCCACTATAAAGAGAGAAGAAGGAAAACCATCTTGGACTCATTGCAAGAAAAGTGGTCACGATGATGAACACAGTTGGAAACTACATCCAGAGAAGAGACTAAAGCAGCTCAGTGGAAAGGGGAAGACAAATATTGTTGCTACATTACAACAAGATCTTGGTTCCGATTCAGGAGACAAGTGAAAGATCACAACGGTTGGAGTACAAGGTAAAGATTCCCTTCATGCTAGTTCAAATTCCAAAAATGAATCTCATGATGATGAAAGAAAGAGGAACGAATTATTTCATATAAGATTTGTATCTAAACACACTAAGATAGATACATTGTTTGATTTGGGTTCCCAAGTAAACTTAATATCTGAAGAACTTATCAAAAATATGGGTCTTGAAACTAAACCACATCCAAAGCCTTATCCTCTTGGTTGGGTATTTGATAAAGCAAAACTTAATGTCACCAAGCAATGCAGGGTCAGATTTGTCATTGCTTCAAAGTTAATTGATGAAGTGGATTTGGATGTTGTATCACTTGATATATGTTGCATAGTGTTGGGGAGTCCTTATATTTATGATAGAAAATCAATCTTCTTTAGTCATGAGAAAAAATATCACCTTACTAACGGGGGGAGTAGAATATATTGTTAGATCCCACAACATGAGGGTAAACACAACACTTTTTAGTGAAAGACAAATGAAGAGACTCATAAACACTAATAAGAGATATGTACTCATGGCCCTAAGGGAGAAAGATGTCAGAACATCCGACACTTTCCAAGGTTGTGATATTTATCATAAGAAAGAATTAATTCATATTGTTGCTAAGTATGATGATATTTTTCAGGATCCAGATGGATTACCTTCTAAGAGGGAAATCCAACATGAAATACATATTCAACAGGATTCTCCTCTTCCTAATGTGGGCATGTACAGGACATCAATTGTAGAGATGACAGAGATCAAGAAGCATGTACAAGGCTTATTGGATCAAGGGGTCATCAGGATCATCTCATCTCCTTATCGTTCTTTGATCGTGATGGTTCCAAAGAAATATGGCACATGGAAAATGTGTGTCGATTAATGGGCCTTATATAAAATCACGGTGAAAAATCGACACAATCTTCCTCGTATAGATGATTTACTTGATCAATTAAAGAATGTTGTTTATTTCACTAAGTTGGATTTGCGCAGTGGATACCATCAGATCAGGGCTACAGAACATGATGCATGGAAGACATCCTTAAAACCAAACAGGGATTGTTTGAGTGGTTAGTTATGTCATTTGGGATTTGTAATGCTCCGACAACCTTCATGTGTGTGATGAATGATGTATTTAGGCCATTTCTATATGATTTTGTGATTGTGTATTTAAACGACATTCTTATATTTAGACGGACTTGGGATGAACATGTAATGCATGTAAATCAAGTATTGGATACTTTGAAAAGGGAAAATTTGTATGTAAAATTGTCCAAATGTGAATTTGGAAAAACTACACTTGTGTACTTAGGTCATATTGTAGGAGGAGGACAATTGAAAATTGATCCTTCCAAGATTGATGTAATTGTAAATTGGCCCGAGCCCAAAAGTGTAACTGAAATGCAAAGCTTCTTAGGTGCAGTCCAGTATTGGAGGGATTCATTTCAAACTTCTCCTTTATAGAAAATCCTTTACATGCCTTAACCAGTGTGAAGAACACTTTTCAGTGGGGAGGAAAGCAACAAAAAGATTTTGACATTTTGAAGGAAAATATCAGTACTGCACCAGTATTAGCACTGTCGAATCTTCAACAACCCTTTGAGATCGAGACAGATACTAGTGGACATGCCATGGGTGCAGTATTGATGCAATATCGTAAGCCTATGTGTTAACACTCTGAAAATGTTAACCAAGTTGTTTTTAACTATCCTACATATGATAAAGAGTTGTATGCATTAGTTCAAAGCATAAAGAAATGGAAGCACTACTTGTTAGGGAAGGAAAAAATCATACATACAGATCATCAACCCTTACAATATCTCCAAGCACATACCAAACTACAACAATATCGACATTACAGATGGATGGGTTTCCTCCAACAATTTCATTTGGTAATCAAATAAAAAAATGGTACGAGTAACAAGGTAGCTAATATTCTTTCTAGACCTCCTATTGTTTCTTCTATTATTTTGAAGAATGCTTCTTTATCTCATGATAGCTATGTGGAACAATATGCCATTGATGAAGATTTTAAAGAAGTATATGAGAAGCTAACCCATGGTGCACAGGTAGAGAACTATTGTCTGCAGGGAAAAATACTCTACCATCTTGTAAAGATATGTATTCCTATAAGTGAATGAGTCCATGTAATACGAGAATCTCACACTTCTCTTGTGTCTGGAAATTTTGGGGTATGAAATTTTATGGCTCATCTGCAAAGGTTTTGTTACTGGCCTCAGATGAAAGAAATTGTAACTAAATATGTAAAATGGTGTGTGATGTGTTCTACTTGTAAGCCCACTAATAGAAAATTGGGGCTATACTCACCACTGCCTGTTCCATACCATCCATGGGAAAGTATCTCTATGGATTTTGTAGGGGGTTTACCAATGTCGAAAAGGGGTCATGACTATTTGTATGTTGTAGTGGATAGGTTCAGCAATGTGTGTATCTTAATGCCATGTAAAAAGCAAATCACTACTAAGAAGACTGTTAATTTCTTCTTTCAGTATGTTTGGGTTCACTTTGGGTTACCCACATCCATTATCTTGGATCGAGATACTCGATTCCTTAGGGATTTATGAACAAGTTTTTGGAGAATGATGGACACCAAGTTGAAGAGGAGAACTTATTTCCATCCACATGTTGACAGACAGACAAAGGTTCTTAACCAAACAGTGGTACTTTTTCTTCAAGGCTACTGCAACAAGCATCCCAAGTTATGGGATGAACAGATACCTTATGTACATCATGCTTACAACCGAGCCTTACATTCTTCCACTTAGTGTTCTCCTTTTGAGACATGTTTTAGGTATTTACCTAAGGTTCCTTTGGACCTGATGTATGGGAGATATGCCTATTCAAATGAAGAGAGAAATGAATACAAAGTCTGGAAGTTCATCCAGAGGATCTAGTAGGTACATCAATAAGTCAGGGAACAATTGGAGAAAAGTCAAGCACAATATAAATCTTGGCATGACAAACACAGGGTTGATCATCAGTTCCAGGTTGGAGACCAGGTATGGCCTCACATCAGCAAGGAAATATTGAAAGGTGAAGGCAAGAAACTCAAGCCCACCCGCTATGGACCCTTCACTATTTTGGATAAAAGTGGTACCAATGTTTTTTGTCTAGATCTTCCACCTTATATGCAGATCTACTCAGTTGTAAATGTGGAGAACTTGAAACTTTTTGAGCCTCCCATGATCATGGATCGGGGTGAGGAAGTTTCAATACCTTCAGTTGATAAGTTTTCTCCTGAGTACTTGGATGAGTTAAAGGAAGATATAATCCTGGACAGAAGGACGAGGACTTCACTCAGGGGTGATGTTGATTATCTTTGAGTAGGCTTAAAGTGCACACATCCAAGCAAGGAAAAGTGGATTGAGAAGGAAAAGGTGAGGGAACTCTTCCCTCACTTATCTGTTGATTGATGAAATATTTTGGTGGTCCAAAAATATCTCAGTGGGAAGGCATGATCCAAAAAGGATATAGAGAAGATTAAGAACAACTCAGAATTCACAAAAGAAACTTAGGAAGCTCAAAATGGCTTCAATAGACAAAGAAAGGGAAAAAATTCAAAGTCTTCAAAACTCAACGAAATTGGAATCATCCCGAAGAGCACATCACAATATTTCCAATGGCATAAACGTATAGTCAAACAAAGTTACAGATCAAAATATATTCGCGGTCAAAGTTTTGGTCAACCTAGCCCAATTAGCAGGGATGAGTCAGTATCCATACTGGTGACGTCAACATCATACAGATCACGTCAGTGTATGTACAGTATATGTGGCACACACAGAGGGTGACACATGTCATGCTGACATCACCACGGTGACATGGAAGCACCAAAGGCTACCACGTGTCACTCGTTTTCGATATTTTCGGGTCAACATGTGGACCAATGAGGAAGTGCCAAGTAGTAGTTCGTACAACCACATGGCAGACTGTACAGAACGTGGCAGGATGAATGTGCAAGTGGATGGAGTGGGACAATGATTGGATGCCACGTGGCCTAGTCATGGGCTTCCACGTGGCAGTGGGCCTAATTAGGGCCCGAAACTGAATTTCCAAAACAAACAAAAAAAACAGGCCCACCAAATCTGGCGAAGGCCCGCCACATCTACTGGCCAAACTAAAACTCCAACAAATATAAGCAACAAATCCAAACTTGGTAGTGGTTCCAATCCATATATATATTGTTATAACTATAAGCCCAAAAGGGGAGGCCCACGGGCTCAACCCCGAGACCTCACCCTATCGAAATGCCTTACAATAACATCTGCCAACCGTTGGGCCAATGAACTCCATTGGTTAGTCCACCCAAAATTTCACTTAAATTTTGAGTTTCCCCATGGACGAGGGGAGGGCACTCGAAGGTATGGTCGGGATGATTTTCGAGATGAAGTACAGAGAATTAATTGCAGGTTGTAGGCACGGAAATCGACACGAGTTTTCTCATGGGCCTGGGAGTGCTAGAGTCAGATTGAAGCGTGGAGATAGCCATTTTTGGGTAATTCGACGCCACAAATTCAATGGTGTTGTCTATTTTCTTATTTGAACAAATCTTGTGCGACTTAATTCCAGAATGAGGCATACTTATGTATTTTTCCAAATTATTTTGTTGAGTTAATAAAAAGGCCTATCCATTTGAGAGCAGGACCCGAAGATGTAGTCCACCAAGGATGAACTCCATTATCAAGTTTTTGTGTTCATGTTTGATGCTTATCTCCCTTCATTATTGATCTTTTCCTTCTTTATGGTGCACTTTAATTTATGCTCATTTAATACTATTCTTTATAAGTCACTTTGATGAAAAGATCCTTGATCACTTTGGGAGCAAATGTTATATTAAGAGGGATGATGATAACCTAGGAAAAATTGATTCTAGATCAGATGAGGGGATACTTATTGGTTAATTGGAAAAAAAAGGCTTATAGATGCTATAATATAAGATTGCACAAAATAATGGAAAGTGAAAATGTAAAAGTAGATGATCTAAAATTGAGAAAAATCAAATCTCAAGATAAATAAAAAATTGATGAATGGAGAAGAACTAGTGATGATGAAGAAGATTGTGAATCACATAATTAAGAAGATGGTGAATCACAAAATGAAAAAGATTTTGAATAACTAAAATATAATGAACCACAAACTGATGAAGAAAAAGATGAGGAAGAAACACCCTTGCCAAAAGATCCATCAAAAAGAGTTCAAAAGAATCACCCTCAAAGCCAAATCATAGGGGAAAAAATTACATGAGTAGAAACTAGAAGAAAAATTACATTTGAATCAGAACAGGAAATTCTTTCACTGATAGAACCCAAATCATTTTTAGAAGCCAGCAAGAATGAAGATTGGATAAAATCAATGAATGAATAACTTGAGCAAATAGAGAAAAAATAGACCTGAGAACTGGTCCCAAGACCATAAGACAAAAAGGAACCAAATGGATTTTGAAGAATAAACTTAGTGAAAATGGAAATATTATAAAGAATAAATCGAGATTAGTATGCAAGGGATATGCCCAAGTTGAAGGAATTGACTTTGAGGAGACATTTTCCCCATTAGAAAGATTAGAAGCTATCAAAATGTTTTTGTCATTTGCATGCTTCAAAAACTTCAAAATCTATCAGATGGATGTCAATTCAACATTTCTAAATGGAACCTTAGAGGACAAAGTCTATTTAGAAAAACCTGTAGGATTTAAGTTGACAAAAAATAAGGATTATGTATGCAAACTAAAAAAGGCTTTGTATGGTCTTAAACAAGCTCCCAAAGCATGGTTCTCAAGGATTGATAACTATCTACAACAACAAGGATACAAGAGAGGGACTACTGAAAACAACCTATATATCAAAATTGAAGAGAAAAATATGATTGTTGTTGTGGTATATGTTGATGATATCATTTTTGGAAGCAATTTGACTATATTGAGCAAACAATTTTCTACAAAAATGCAGAAATAATTTGAGATGTATATGCTCGACGAACTAACTTTCTTCTTGGTTTTACAAGTTACTCAAATATACAAAGGGATATTCATATCCCAAACCAAATATATCAAAGAAATGCTAAAGAAATTTCAAATGGAGGATTGCAAACCTATGAGCACTCTCATGGTTATAGGATGGAAACTAAGATTAGATGATGATTCACCAAAGGTAGACCAAACCATGTATAGATCAATGGTTGGTAGCCTATTATATGCAACATCAACAAGACCCAATATCATACAAGTTGTAAGACTAATAGACATATTTTAGTCTACACCTAAAGAGACTCATTTGAAGGCAGTAAAAAGGATATTCAGATATCTAAGAGCTACCTTGGATTTTGGATTATGGTATCCAAAAATAAAATATTTTACATTAAATGCATATACTAATGTAGATTGGTCTGGTAGTGTCGATGATAGGAAGAGAACCAATGGAGGAGCATTATTCCTAGGAAAGTGTCTAGTATCATGGCTAATTAAGAAGCAAACATCTATATCAATGTTAACAAAAAAAGTTGAATATATTGTTGCTACCACTTGTTGAACTCAAGTAATTTGGATGAAACAAACCCTTGAATACCTATAGGTAAAGTATGATCATCCAATTCTTATTAACTATGAAAATACCAGTGTCATAAACCTTTATAAGAATCTTGTCATGCACTAAAAAACCAAGCATATCCCAATCAAATTTAATTTTTTAAGGGATCAGGTCTCTCAAAAAGTTGTTAAAGTGGAATATGTGGATACTAAAGAACATATTGTAGATAAGTTCACAAAACCTTTACCTAGGAGAACTTTTGAATACCTTAGATAGAAATTGGGGGTAATCTCCATATCTAATTGAATTGCAATGGTTTAATCAGAGGAGGAGTACATGGACAAGGGGAGTATAACCTCAGGGGGACAAAAAAAAAACATCCCTTCTGTCATTGTGGTCAAAGCGGGAGGAGAAACAGTAAAACCCAATTAAGAAATAAGGGGTTTTTACTGTTTTTCCATCCATGCCAAAGGGGGAGAATGTTGAACATGGTATTGACATTGGTGTCAAAGGAGACCAATATGATCAATATTGGACATAGTGTATGTTGTTAGCATTGATGGAAAGAGGATAAGTACGGTCACTGAGAATTTGATTAATGTTTATGTATTCATATCAATATCCTAGCAAAAGTTTATGTTGAATTATGTTACCGGCATCCATTCACAGAAGAGGTAATTGAACAGAAGTGAAGGGCTAGTTCACTCCATGAAGATATCATTGGAAGACCTTTACAATGGAACCTCAAAAAGAAGTTATTGTGCTCTAAATACAAGAAGAAAGGGTCAAATATGGTGCTTCAATAGAATACAACATGTGTCAAGGATCTAGTATAAAAATATCAATAATTTTCCTTCAAAGAATCTCTTGTACCATACACCCCGCACATGTTCGGGGGAAACTATTCATGTGTCATCTAATTGGGAATGTTTTGCATAAAACCCATGTCGTAGAATTTTAAAATGCATTTCCTTCGCTCCAGAATATTTGTACGAAACTCGGTGTCTGATTTGGACTCCTTTGTAAATTAAAATACATTAATAAACAAAAAAGTTAGCATTTGTGTTAATTAAATGATGAGGTGCAATGTTTTATTATTTAAAAGACACATTGGTTCATTTTCTCTTTTACAAAAAGACACGTTGTTTCAATATCATATACCTCTTGAGAGACTATATAAACAAACAAAAATGGTAAGGATAAAAGTGTCTCTACAATCTACATTAGAATATCGAAGAAGGAGAAGAGTCCAAGAAATAAATTGTAAACATTTTATGCACTGAGGGTGGTAGGGAGGATCTCGGAAGGATTATATTCCTCTGTAAGTTAAAGTCTGTTTCCCAAGGGAGTTGGTTCTTCCTAGAGTTGGTGCTCTGAAACAAGGGAGTTGGTTCTTCCTAGATTTGGTGCTCTGAAACAAGGGAGTTGGTGCTTCCTAGAGTTGGTTCTCTAAAACCAGGGGATTGGTGTCTCCTTGATTTGGTGCTCAGAAGAAGAGATATTGGTGTCTCTCACACAATTTTAACTTGTACTTGTTATTTTTATATTTAAATTTCTATATTCAATACATTCTTGTTGATCAATTGCTATGATTAATTAATTTTTTAATTAATAATTGTTAAAAATTTAAAAGAAGAAGCAATATTGATTCACCCCTCTCTCACTATTGTTCAATATTTCAACATATATCAGTTTGACTATGAGTAAGATCATTAATATTGTTGACCAATTATTGATAGAGAGTAGCATCGACAATGGGTGTTGGACAGGTTTTAGTAAGCTTCATTCTAGACTGAAAGGGACTAGCATCGGGCTTGCAATAAAACATATTAAAATGTGTCAACATATACATTACATATTTAGACTGAGAAATGAAAAAACCATCACACAATGGTAATACTTGAAGACTCAAAAAATAATATAGAATTCTAAAGATCTGTCATATCAAAGGAGTCAACAAGTTATTTCTTCAATCTAAATATGAGAGCGTTATTATTGCTAGTAATGATTAAATCATAAACATATACAACAACAATCAAAGTGTCTCCATTGGAGTGGACAACATACAGGTTGTGATCATATTCACACCACTTGAAACCAAGCCTAAGCAAGAAATTGTCGATCTCATTGTGCCATTCCTAGGGAGCCTACTTCAAAACATAAAGCAACTTCTTGAGTCGACATACCAAATTGGAATCTATCACAAAGCTAAGTGGATGTTCCATGTAAATTTATTTAGATAGGTCTCTGTGAAGAAAGACACTCTTCACATCCATATGATGAATCTGCCATCCAAAGTGAACAGCGAGGGAAAGAATCAAGCAAACATAGTTCATCTTTGCAATGGGGGAAAAGGTTTCATTGTAGTCAATGCCTTCTCATTGAGAAAATACCTTCCTGACGAGGTGTGATTGATGTCGCTCAACAACACCTGTAGAGGTAAATTTGGTCTGGTAGACCCATCGACACTTCACAATGTTATTTCCATGTGATCGGGGAACCAAGCCCTAGGTTTGATTCTTCGATAAGGAATCAATTCCAGTCTCCATTTCTCGTTCCCATTCAGGTCTACCTTCGGCATATGAGTAGGAAATAAGATCAGAGGTTTCAAGAACACGAGTCATTGGGGAAATTCTTCCATGTTGCTTCTGACTTCGAGTCTATCGTCCAAAGGAGGCATCTTCAGCATCAACTCTAACATCTTCAATTGTAGACCATAATCCAACCCTAAAAAAATTTATTAATTATCCTACAACTTATTAACTACGAACTAACCTAGTTATTGAATTAAATGAATTTCAACATCCATGAAAACTACAAATTTGTTGCAACCTTGCACATTAAGAGTACAATTTAATAACTATAAAACCCAAAAAACCTTGTTTAATAATAATAATAATGATATTGTTTATCATAATAGATGAATAGACATTTTCTTATAAAAAAATAAGTTTATTTCAAATTTGAAAAATGCAAATGGAGAACAACAACACAAGAGGCATAAGAATTAGTGAAACAAAAAATCTTTGCAACGGCCAACATTTAGAGAAAAAAGAATCTTCACATGGATGAATTATCAAATTATTTGATAGGGCACATAAAAAAAAACGAGTCTCTACAATATTATTGAAGTAATATACTTGAATGAGACTCTATGCACACATAAACAAAGAACATTTATGTTTCAAAGATATTCAATCATTTAAAAACTTTCTATCTAAAACCAATGTTTAGAAAGAGATATTGTGGCATGAAAGGTGGGGGAAGTGAAATCAATCAAATCCCTTTCAATTGAACAAAAATATTATTTATAACTATACATAATAATCAATTATATATATAAAGGTATTTGTGAATTAGTTGATATCAATTCATGTATTATATATATAAAAGTATTTGTGAATTAGTTGATATCAATTCATGTAACTACCTTGAAAACAAACAATTTTTTATCAAGTTATCTATGAAAATATTTGCATTTGCATCCTAGAACTTGTCTTTTTAATTCCAAATACATTTGATTGATATAATGTTTCAATAGTAGTATAGATATTGAAAACATCCCTAACATAAGACTACACCTTCAATAACTAAATTTGAACTAGAGTTCTTAGTGTGGTTGTGGTGCTTATAGACGTTGTGCTAAGCCCTGGTGTTGTGGTGGAACTGAAACGTCAGAGACGGTTTGCAAGGGTTGCAAGTTGAAAGATGTCGGAAACAAAAAATTATGAATATAAAATGCATATATGATTGAACTTGGTTATTTTATTTCAATGTCATTTTTGGTAATGTGTCATGGTTGACATTTAGCCTATTTACTCTTGGATTCAATAGTTTTTCTAGTCTGGTTGTTGGTTGTATACAAGTTTGTTTGGTTTTAGTGTGGCCATAGTTCTTTCTAGACATTGGGTTAAGTTCTAGTGCTATGGTGACATTGATATCTTGGTGGTGGTTGTGAGCTCAAGATTGTTGGGTAAGCAAAATGATGAAGATTTAGTGTACATGTATTTGAACTTTGCTTGTTTTGTTTCAATGTATAACTATTCAAACGTATTTTTTTGGTTTTGAATTTAATGTCTAGATTAACAAATATTTCTTGCATGAGTTAAATTGATTGTTTCACACACGTTTTAGCACAAAATAACTACTAAGATCATCTAACATTTTGAGTTTCCAATTAATATTATTATAACAAGTCACCATCTCCTAGTGCTTTTAGGATTACTTATAAAGGCACCATCATAGGTAGTTATTGGCATATTTCCATGGGTGAAGCTTTATGGTTAAAAATTAGAATTAACTTGGTTTTGATACTAAAGTGAACACAATCTTACAATCTTCTAACACACTTATTCTATTACAAACTTCTTAACAAAATTGACAAAGTGAATTTGTATAATCTATTGGCATATTTCCATGGGTGAAGCTTTATGGTTAAAAATTAGAATTAACTTGGCTTTGATACTAAAGTGAACACAATCTTACAATCTTCTAACACACTTATTCTATTACAAACTTCTTAACAAAATTGACAAAGTGAATTTGTATAATCTATTGAAATAGAAGAGAAAAATACCTTTACACAAAACTAATTTTGATTTATATGGATAAAGCCATCTTAAGTCCCAAATATTCCTATTATACAACTCATACAAAATTATTTTATTCTAATTTTATTACCAACACAGGTTCCTATTTTTCCAAACATATGACATATTACTATGATAAGAATGTCTAAATGATTTCAACTCTAAAATGTCCACACAATATGAAAAATTCATTACTCTTAGGTTCATTTATTAATTTCATTTTCCTGAGTATCTTATACTATTGAAAAAATACTATGCACCTAAACTCTTAGCTTAAAGGGAAAAAAATGAAGCCTATTATTTTAACTACCAATAGACTCTATTGAATGCAAGATAAAGGAGAAGTAAGAAAATAGATTAGTTGGTTGATAAAGAATCTAATTAGTGAGTTAATTAATGAGTTTTTATGATAAAAGTTACAATCAAATCAGTGATAGGTTAACTAGAGGTTAATGAGTTTTTAAGATAAAAGCTACAATCAAGGTTGGATGGGAAGTGAAAGAGAACTTTGTATAAGAACCAAAATATCTTCCTAACTAATAAAAATTGATCACTAGTCTCCTTTGAAAAATGCAAAGTTGAATATGCAAAACTAGTCTCTCAATTAGACTCATGTTCAAACATATACTAATATATGAAATTTTGAGCTAAACATACTTATAAGAATTGACTCCTTGTCTTCTTTGAACAATGAAAATGGTATCTACAAGACTAGGTTTTTAATTACAATCCAATTAAAATAGTAGAAGCATAAACTTGGGCTTACTAAATGTTCACTTTGTTTTCCTCGTTCATTTTGTTTCTATCATATTTGTTCAAATTTCTTATCTTTTGGCCCTAGCTCAATATTGCAAAATAATTAAAATTGTGGAATTATGTATTTTTTTTTGTTTAAAAGCAGTGGAACTTCAAATAATTATTGAGTTTTAAAAGCATGGAAAAATATGAACAAAATCATTAGTTTGCACATACATAAGAGTATTTTCGGTTTCCTGTGAGTTTCTTGATCTTTTTATAAATACCCATACCCATTTTCAGAGTTTCATTCTTCCCCTTGAAAAATGTATGGTTGTATTGTTATATAAATTTGATAGACACTTCTCTTTGACGCCAAGGTCAAAATGATTTTACAATATTCTTAGATTCTTACTGACTCTTATAAACTTATTAATAAACTTGACAAAGAGAGTCTATAAAATTTGTTGAGATAGAAGAAAGAGGGTCTGTAATGGCCTATTAAGATAAAAGGTACACTCAACACTTGATGAGAAGAGAAAAATATGTTTGTGTATGCACCAAAAATATCCTTCTATCTTATAAGAATCGATCCCTCATCTTGAAAAATGCAAATTTACATATGGAATACTAACATTTCAAGTAAACTTGTGTTCAAATATATATTAGTATCTCAATTTCTAAGTAAAAATTGTGACATACACTTAAACATACTTACAAGATTTGATCCATAAACCATTGACACTTCCATTTACACCCATATTCTTTCATTTACAAGAGTCACAAGTTCAAAGTTGCAGGGAAAGAAAAATGATGAATATTTAAGGCATATATATTTCAACTTGTTTATTTTGTTTCAATGTTGTTTTTTTCCATCTAGCCTACTTGGCATTTAGTCTGTTTATTCTTGCATTCAATGGTCCTTCTAGTTTGGTTGTTGGATCTCTATAAGTCAACTTGCTTCCAATGTGCGTGTGGTGCTGTGTATACATTGGGTTGAGGCTTGGTCCTATGGTGGCACTACTATTTTGGTGGTGGTTTGGGGGGTTGTAAGATTGAGGCTTTTGCTAAAGAAAAATGACAAGGATTCAAGGAATATATTTTTTAACTTTCTTGTTTTGTTTATATATATATATATATATATATATATATAAACTTATTATATTTTTAGGTTTTTTTGTTTTAATATCTAGATTGAAAAACAAAATTAATATTGGATTTTTTTCCATTCTAAGGACTACATTCTCATCAACTCTATGAAATGTTTAACAAAAGATGTGTAAGTTTGATCATAGAAGTGACCAAAGATTTAACTTGTTTAGTCTTGCCATACTAACCTTAATTTTCCTAAATCTTAAAAGAAAATAATATTTCATTAAGAAAAACTCTTAATCTTTTTATCATGAGAAAAGTCTTCATACTTTTTTCAAAAAACATTTTTCTTCATAAACATTTGAAGTAT
Organism: Picea engelmannii; assembly: GCA_009831015.1. Lineage (NCBI taxonomy): Eukaryota > Viridiplantae > Streptophyta > Pinopsida > Pinales > Pinaceae > Picea > Picea engelmannii. The sequence goes on along the minus strand of ML776893.1, from coordinate 1,467,792 downwards.
AAAGGGTGTTCCGACTTATCAAAAATGAAGAACATGATTAAACGAGGATGTATTTAACATTACTTCTAATAGTAAGAATAATTACCTAGGTCCTAATATAATAAAGGGCACGAGATGAGAATGTGAGATTGTTTCTTCCTTTGGCATGCAATGAATACAACTTAAATGACTTTTGATTATTTTCGTTTCAAATTTTTCTAGTTGGAATTTTTCCATTTATAATATATTATAAAAAAATGTTTACCTTCTTGGAATTATATATATATCTTAATCTTTGAAACCAATTTGGTTAAAGGGATTTTTTTTTTTAAAAAGAAGGCTTATTTACTCCCATTCCCTCTTATTATTATTTCTTAGGAAGACAAAGTTTATCTCATTTGATCAATGAAAAGAAAAATCTTATATTTTTCCATGAANTATATATATATATTAATCTTTAAATCCAATTTGGCTAAAGGGATTTTTTTCTAAAAAGAAGGATTATTTACTCCTAATCCCTCTTATTTATTAGGAAAACAAAGTTTATCTCATTTGACCAATGAAAAGACAACTCTTCTATTTTTCCATCCCATAACAATGTCCTTGGAGAAAAATTTTCCATAATTAATTTTGGCATCAACAAACTAGACAATTGATACATCGGAGCCACTAAGTCTAGTGGCAATCACAATAATGACCAAATAATTAGGAAATACAGACAACAATCCCAAAAAAAGAGATCAAAGAATGAGAAAGAAAGGTTCACTTTGTCAATTTGTTCTACTTGAATATCTTATACTAATGAAAAAAGAAAAGGACTATGCACCTA
>ML776893.1:1455090-1466780 GCA_009831015.1 Picea engelmannii | reverse complement strand
TAAAAAAAGAAAAAAGAGTATATTATTTCAACTACCAAAGACTCTAGCAGGTGCAACATAAAGGAAAAGTAAGAAAATAACTAAAGCGGTTGGTTAGGAGTCTAGTTGATGACTTTTAAGACAACAATTATATTCAAGTCAAAGAGAGGTCAACTAGAGTTTAATGATAAAAACTGCAATGAAGGTTGGAGAAGAGAAATAGACCTTTGTGTAAGAACCAAAATAGCTTCGTAAATTATAAGAGTTGATCACTCATTTCCTTTAAACAATGCAAAGTTGTACATGTAAAACTAGGGTTTCAATTAGACTTGTATACTGATATCTCAATTTCTCAGCTAAAATTGTGACATGCTTAAGACATACTTATAGAGTTGATCCCTTGTCTCCTTTGAATAAGACAAACTTGTATATAAAAGATTGGGGTTTTAATTACAGTCCAGTTAAAATATTGTAAGCATAAACTTGGTCTTAGTAAACATCCACCTTTATTTTCATCTCTCATTTATTTTTTGTGCATATTTGTTCAAACTTGTTTATGTTTTGTCTCTAGCTTAATATTGCAAAATAATTAAAAATGTTGAACTATGGATTTATGTTGAAAAGCGACTCAAATAATTATTTAGTCTTAAAAACATGGCAAACTCCCAAGGAAAATTCTTGGGTTGCACATACATAAAAGTATTTCTAGCTTACTATGAGTATTTTGGTCTATTTATAAAGACCAATACTCGTTTTCAACATTTTGTTCTCCCTCTTCGTGATGCAGACCCCCCTCCTCTCCTCGGGGTTGTTGAACTCCCGGTTAAGGATATTCAATAAATGAGTTGGATTATCTCTTTTGGGCCTTCAATTGACCCTGGATCAATTTACGCAGGTCCCCTTTCCTTCAATTTGCAGGTCCTGTCAAACCCGCGGGCTCTGTCCTAGCCCCTTTGAACAATTAAATAACGGACGTTAGCTCCCCACACTAGGTCCTTTCCTTCATATGACCTCAAACTATGATCTCACATAAACACGTGATTGTGGGGAAACCAAAAGTGGTTTGAGACCTGTTGACGGGCGAAATTGATCGTCCGTCAACTGGGAGAGTGGAACCGGTCCGGGGTTGTCTAATAACCCAAGTCGTTTGGGATGAACCACCCTGACGGGTTTAGCGGCTTCGTTAGCCGATCTAAGGTCCTAAGAAACAAAAAGAAAAACTACTCTAAACTAACTAATCTAACTAAAACTAACTATTAAAACAAACTAAACTAATCTAACTAAAAGAAATAAAACAAACTAATAACTAAACTAACTATTCTATATACAATCTACTATCTAATACTATACTAACTCTAACTAATTAAATTTATAACTACTAACGGAAATATAACTTATTCACAAAATGTACAATATCTACAATTTGCAGATTTGAATAAAACCTGAAAAAACTCATTTGCATTCTGCCCTAAGACAAAGAAAGATGTTTTTTGTTGATTTTATAATTTTATGAACAAGAGATAAAACAAAAACTAACTAAACTAGAAAACTAATATACTAATTCTAACTACTAATCTAAACTACACATAAATCTAACTAACTACTTAACTATACTAATAAATAAACTATCAAATAAACAACAAACTAACCTGAAGAAACGCTCCAGGTTTGTCCTGCGTATGATGATTGTATTAGCTGATCGGAGGGAGGAAACCAGCACCGAATTATCCCGAGGCTCCTTGTAAACAGAAAGTTGCAGTGCTCTTTAATATAATTACAGGACAAACAAGACATAAAAATTACAACAATCATATGATTTATAAATCTTCACAGTTAGATAAACCTGTATGCAAAGACTTATACAAAACAATTCAATTGATGAAGAAGAGAAATCTATCATTCATTAACTGAACAAAGAAATTGTTGTATTTTTTAAGTATTGAAAGAAATCAGATATGGATAGCACATTAATTAAATCATGTCATTCTACAATAGACTATGATAGCTAAAGTAGTCTATAATCAACTGCAAATGACATGCATAAACTTGAAACAAAAGATTGATATATTGAAAAGCGAAAGCTATAGAGAAACATCAACTTATGTCTCAGTTTGTATTAGAAATCCATAGCCTGGTTCTCCCACAAGTGAGGATGCCTCTTATTACAAAAATAATAAGTATTTAAAGACCTTCCACAGGGTAAAACATCCCTGTGGAAGGTATCAAAACTGTTTACATAAAATCTGGGAAGATATCCCAAGTCTGACTAAACTATGAACCTAAAATAAAACTAAAACACACAAATATCTCCTAGACTGTCTAGCATGTCTAATGCAATTCGGATGTACCTGAAAAGGGGCAAAAATGAACAAGTTAGGAGGATATTTTGTTAAAGGAAATGATAGAAATCTAAATCTATAGACTAGCTACAAAATCTTGTGATTCTGTAGCTGGTCTAAATAAGACACAGAATCAACATTAAAATCAATTCAAATCATTAAAGAATTAAATTCAACTAACATCCAATAGCTATTTGAAAACGAATCACTCAAGTTTAAATTGTTATATCATTTTGAAATCAAACAAGACCAAGATCAATCAAATGACTACAAAGATAGGTGTACTCTGTTTCGTTTGTTGCCATAAAGTCGAGTGAACAAAATCATATCGAACAGTAATGAAATCATTTCATATCAAATTAAAATCGATATAATTAAAACAAATCATATGCAATTGTTATGTTTCCTCATCAACAGGAAACACGATCACATCCAAACAAGATTATTTTCAAGTCAACATAACTGTATAACAAATGATCCATGCCATGAGCAAGTTAAATCAAAACTGGCGCGTAAATATTCACAAATGAAATCAATATGAGATCAATCAGTTGGTAACAGAGTTCGTAAGAATTATCCGATCGTTCGTTATTGCAAATTGGGGAAGACAAAATCATTCACGAAATCATTTCTTGAATGCATTTTGAAACGACTATTACCCGAATTTCCTCATACGAATTTGACAAAAATGACATAAGTCGGTCTGAGTTAACAAACTCGTTTGAAAATTAAAATTAACAGAGAAAAATCAAGTCTATTGTTGATACAAATACAACTCATAAAATCAATCATGCTAACTGAAGATACACAGCAATCCAATCAAGAGAATCAAACAGTTGGGGTTTAACATAGTTGTCGTGAATCAAAAATCGTTCCACGATTCAAGCGTGTTTGCACAGGCTTGAATGAAAACATTGTTTTCATGAAAAACAAAGTTGTTCTTTCCAAATCATTTTCAATCAGAGTTGTATTCCCGATTTAGAAGATTATATCAATTTAAACTCACTAAGTTGTTCCAAAATCATGGCATACAAACTGAATTAGAACCGATATAATCTAACCATAACAAAATTATACCAAATCAAACATGATCGTGCTCTAAATTCAGCATGAAAAACTTCCTGTTCGAATTGGATACAAACAAATTCACTTGAAAGCAAACCATCGATTTCATTAACTTAACAGACAAACGAATCAAATCCGATGAAAATCTATCAGTGGCTAAACTGGGTATTAGCAAATCGTGTATCCAAATCGAAATTTCATTTATTTTTAGCAAAGCGAAAACAATGTACAGGATGAACACATTATGACAGATCCATTTCGAATGATAGACAGAGCTATTTGAAAACCAAATTCAAATCATTATATTAATCCTGGTCATTCACAAAACTAAAACGATATCAAAATTCAAACCAATAGTCCTCTGCTTCCTATCAGTTGCTTGAAGCTTGTCCCTTTGGCTGGTCAATACTGAAACTTGGTTCTCCAGTGATTTGATTTTCGATTGAAGCACAGGAATGTCTAAATAGTATCGTTCCAACCACACATCACATTGGTCACAAGACAATTGTCTAGGATTCGAAAGTGCAGGTGAGGTTTTGGTTACATTGTTGAGGGTTTCGTCGGGTAGTTTGATCCTTGGGTAACTGGGATTGTTTCTTAAGCAAGGGGGAAGATTTGAAACGAAGTCATAGGGTGGCTCAGAGCACAGACACTGTGAGTAAGGGTACTCACTAGCTAGGAAGCATTCTATGTCAGAGTCTAAATCCTCACTAAGGACTATGGGCTTCTGCTCAACACTAGGTTTAGGCTTATTTCTATCCATTCTCGAGATAAGCCGAGCATTCTTCTTTCCTTTGCCAGCAACAGTAGGGTTACCTCTAATCTTTTTTCTCACAATCTTTTTATAGCCTCATCCTTCTCAATTATAGCGTCGGGTAAGTCAATAACGGGGTCGACCGAAGGCTTAGGAGAGGGAAGTAGGACATGGAAGGGCACGGGTGGCCCGACCTTAGCTTCATTAATCACAGGCTTGTCAATCTGGACAGGGTCTGTATCATCAAAACCATTTCGAGCGATAAAAGATCGCCAGCTATCACCGTGGAGACTTAAGTGATGAACAATCATAAGTCTGATTAGTCCATGGTGGAACAGGCTACTATCAGCCTTCTCCCTTTTAAACCTTTTCGACATTTTATATAGGCTACGCTGGAAATAAAAGGGCATATTCAATGGGTATCCCATAAAATTCATTAATAAACGCAGGTGGTAGAGAAAAACGAGTCCATATCAACCCTCACAGGTCACGAATTGTTTGACCACCATCAAAATATCATGCCATGGTGGTTTAAGCGCAGAAATGGGCATACCTCTGTCACAAGATGTGACCTTTCGCGAGACGAATAGTAGCGGCCATGGCACCTCCTTGACCTTAGAATTTTTAAACCAACGCTGGCCCGAGGATGGTAACCCTGTAGAAGAACTAATAAACTCCTCATTGATTTCCAATTGAATGTCGCCCACCTTGGCTCTACAACCATCAAAAGTCAGAGCGAACTGTTGTGCCACAAATAAATTAAAACCCTCAAATTGTTGTACAAAGGTGAGCCAACCGTTATCCTATAAGTCCTTCCGTGCATTGTCGAACAGTAGCAAGGCTTGGCTACCGTTTGGCTCGATTCGTACCACCGGTGCCATGGGACCGAGCACACGGTGAACGAGCCAGGGTTTGGATCATAGCATACACAGGAGCAGAGTGCATGAAGGGTTACCCGAGCTAACAGAGGTGAAACAGGGATAAGGGATAGGTATTAATGTCATCGTGTGAAGGTGGTGGAGATTATCTCTACCATGCATAATAGTTATTGCCAAGGTACAACCATCGGCTTATAGTTGTTCAACCCACTATTGTATAGTTTTAAAAATTATGTCACTTGCCTGACCAATGAAATCAATGGTAAGTGTATAAACCAACGCGCGCAATCAAAGTTATGTCATAGTTTTATAACCAACCATACAAATTGAAATCAATACCAATGTTTAACCAATGTGACATGCGTTGTATCAATTCATATCAAGAGTTTAAGCGAGTTACCAATGCGTTTTGAACTAGGTGTCATATCAAACGAAAAATGTCAAGGTTTAACCATAACACCTATATATCTTATGAAAACAATGTGCAAAGTAATTTGATCAAATAACCTGTAAATCCAACTGCCAATGCATCGCAATTTAATGAAATGAACATACATAATCAGTGAAAGAATGCCCAATGAGTGGAGATCAAAAGGTCTTGCCAGCTGCATAATGATAAGTGAAATATAAGCTCAATAGGCATATCGACAAGAAGGATAATGACAGTTCAATATTGATTCTAATGCGACTTCGAAAGACCAAGTTTTCACGCTTACAGTCGTGAAAACAAAAACGAAGGCAAATGTGTAGATGTCACAAAAATAGAAGTGTCGTTTATTTGAAAATTGCAACGAAAAATTGATGTTTGCAAAACATTGGTGTGGGCAGCTTATAAGACAATGGAAAAATGTAAATTGGTTGCCAACAAGACCACACCGCTTTCCCCTTAGCAATTCACCTCCAATCACCATGTATCCCTTTCCCAATAATGTAGTTTCAATTACGTCCCGCTCTCAGAATTTTAAAGTCTGAGCACTTCCTAGCCCCGTAATTAAGCGTGATCGTTGATCTCTGAATCTCGACAATGCCTCTTGATCAATGGCTACAATTTATCCTCTTTCTTCCTTGGTCAACTGCCACTCAATGACCTATGTTCTCCTTGAGCACACGCTCCCCGATATCCCAATCTATCAGTGCATGTCCTCCTCTCAAATCGACGACTATGATCAATTTCACCTTTCGAGCTTTGGGAGTTTCAATTCTAAACTCTTCTCCCCATAGTTCTTTTACCCGAAGACGACGATCTATCGACGCATGTTCCTCACAAATCAATGACTATGGTTCTATTCGGCCCTTCAGGCTTCGAGAATTTCAAACTCCTATGTCCTCTCCCTCCTGAAGTGGCTATCTTCCAAAGTGGAAGATCTGTTGATGCTTGTTCTCAACGAACGAACGACCCAGATGAACTCCGTCTCTTCATCCATCGGGATTTCTTGTTCAACGCCCTCCTTCTTCTTTTGGAGTAGCTTTCTCTGAAATGGCAGATATTCTACCATGTGTCTTCCTCAAATCAAAGGCCCCAATCCTCTTCGAGACTTTGGACTTCGAAAGTCTCAATTTTGCCATGCTCTGTTTCTCTCGAATAAATTTATCCGGAGTCCATGATCTAGTGACGCGTGTCCTCCCGTAGATCGACGACTCCCAGCTACTTCGACTATTCAGGCTTAGGGAGTTTTAAACTCTTAGGCACTCATTCCTCTTGGAGTGCTTTCACCTGAAGACAACGGATTTATGCCACGTGTCCCCCTTGACGATGAACAGTCCCTAATCGATTTGGGACTTTGAGACTTTGGAAAGTTTTCTCTCCTGTTCACACAAAGGGTTAAGGCTCGTGCAATTTACCTTGATCAGACAACTATCGATCCTCTGCACTCAGATCCAACGATTGGGATCTATTTCTTCTCCTCGTACGTTCCTCCTTCGTCCTAGACCCTGATCTAACGATCCATACCTCTTCCTGCAGCCGATCTGACGATTGTTTTCGCTCCTCCTCCTGAGTTTCTTTGTTCTCCCGGACTTAGGAATTTTTCTAAGTGTTCAAAGGTTTTGGTCTTTGAACCTTCTCCTACGAAGCCAGTTGAAAGGGTCTCAACCCTGTTTTTCCTCCTGAGCTTTGAAAATGAAGATTTGTCCTAGACTCTGGTGCACACTTGCGCTCTACGTGCAAACTTCCACTACTCCTCCTGAGCTTGTGAATCTTGGAATAAGTCCAATTCTATGTGCACTCCTTGCACTGTCTCTCTTGAGCTTTTTCTTACTCAAGCTCTATGTTTTAGTCCCTTTACTCCTCAAAGGGGTTCGTGGGCCTTCTCGACAACTTTTTCTCAATGCACGCTTGCATAGCTTATAGAGTATTCATCAACTCTTTGGGTGTCTTCTTCTTGACACTCTTCTCCTTGAACCAGACAGAGAGCTCTCTTTGTGCACACTTACACCTACTCGATTCCCGCCTGGAAGAGCTCTACAGAGTTCTCAGTGACTATGTCTCTTTGTGTTTCCTCTGCACAACTTATCCTCTAAGGTATTCAATAACCTTGAGGTTTCCCTTGAGTTATTATCACTCTGGTGTGCCCTCCTGGCACATTCTTCTCTGACTCCACAAAGTTCATATGCACACTCCTTGCGCTGGCTACAAAACCTCCAATGTTTTGTTGTGCACTCCTTGCACAGCCTAAATAATCCAGAATGATATTTCAAACTCAGCAAAGATGATGAAATATATCTCCCTACTATAGACAAGATCTATCAGACATCTACAGCATACATAAACACATAAACAACAATGTGCAGGAAAAATTGTTGTCTTTTCATTAATATGAAAATGTTATTACAATATGTGCAGGCTGGACTACAACAGAGTTTCATCTCTCTCTAAGAACTATTCTACTTTCTATTCAATAACAATACTTCTCCATCAGCCTCATTCGGCCATATAATGCATCTACATATACAAGAAGGTTCCTAGGGTTCCCCCCGACTACCTATATTCCCAAAGTAACAACTAACAACTACTCCATCTCCATTACATTAAAGTCTGGGAGTGAAACTACCAGATCTCTTGTAATCATTCAACTTCTGAGTGTTTATCTCTTCTTCAATCATCCGTTCAAAATGGATCTACAAAAAAATGTCATCTTTTAGATTCCAATTAATTTTAAAAAGGCGTTCTATGGCACTGAGTTGTCCCTCCACGTGGGCTTTGTTGATGATGCTCCTGCATCATACTCCACTGCTGGGAAAATCATGATCTCTTGCTCATGGCTCTCTCTTCCATGTTGTGGAGACCTTCTAGGGTCCCACACTTTCTCTTGGAGCTATTCATCTTCTCCTTTTTCTTACTTCTTCTTCTGCCTTTTTGTTCTTGCAGGTTCTCTTCTATCCCATACTTCTCTGATGACTGCTTCTTGTGCTTCTTCTAGCATCAATATCTTTATCTCCTCTATTTCTTTGTTCAGTTGGTCCACTAGCTAGATTTCCTCCTGTAGTATGCTCCATTGCATCTTCTCTCCATCAATTACAACTTATCTTGTTGGATAAGATGCCTTTGCATCTTTACCCTTCTCTCCAGGGCCTCCATCTTTTCACACAGATCAACAAGATCCGTGCTATCTATTGCTTCCTCCTCTATTGTAGGTTCACATTCTACAGTTATCTCTTGCTCAACTTCCTGACTGAAAACTTTGAGACATTCCTCTGAATTCTCTTCTTCCCCTGTTGTAGATCCCAATTCTACAGTTTCCTCATGTTCATCTCCTTGGTTGAAATTTTGGAGCAATTCCACTAAATGCTCTTCTTTCTCCATCTCTTGGGCACATTGAAATGTTTGTTCTTTCTCCATCTCTTGGGCACATTGGAATGTGTGTTCTTTCTCCTTTTTACCATTATGATCAATCTGAGCCTTCATGTTATCTTCATCTCCTGTGGCACTAGCTGGTCATTCTGTTGCAGACTCCAGTTCTACAATCTCACCATTGAGTTGTTGCTCAGCTTCCTCCTTTAACAGATTGACTTATGTCATCTCCTCTTGTGATGGTTCAACTCCAACTTCCCCCAGGTTGGTATGCTCCTCCACCTATTTCTAATTTGACCTGTTGGAGATGCCTACTCTGCATATTTACCCTTCTCTCCAGGGCTTCCATTTCCTCATACATCTCAGCAAAATCTTTGTTGTCTTCTTCCTCTTTTGTTACAGGCTCCAATGCTACAATCATCTCCTGTTCAGCTCCTAGGATGAAATTTTTTAGCAATTTTGTTGAATTCTCTTCTCCTTCAATCTGCGTGAATTTCTCCTGGCAGCCATCTTCTGGTTTTGGATCTTCCAACCAATCCTCCAACATTTTCATCTCTTGCTCCCATTGAGTGATCAATTCATCTGAATTCTCCTATTTTTCTACTGGGGCAAACATTAGTGTCTGCTCCTTCTCCCCCTCTTTAAAAGTCTCTGATGGTTGTATTTCCTCTATGGTACCTACATCACATGCACATTTAGCCTTAAAATCATTTGGCCCCACGGCCTCTTTCTTGTATTCTTGTTGCACCACCTCTTCATATGCAACACTTGTACAATCTGTTGGACTATTTGGCAGGAATATTTGAATTCCCCCAATGATCAAAATTCATTTTTGATCCTCCTCCACTAGCTCTCCTTACTGATATGAACTCTCAGTTAATTCCATGAGACCTTCAAATAGTCTCCTCTCTCCTTCCTTTCCCACCTACTAATCAGGGATTTATCTTCTTCCCTCCTAGTAATCTATGAGATCTTCAACTGAACTCATCTCATTGCCCCCCTGGAAATATGAAAATTCATCTCTGCCCTCCTGGAATTTTATGAGACCTTTAACTGATCTCACCTCCTCCTTATCACTGAGGTTCCTCCCAATCTCTAGTTCATAGATGTGAATCACTTTCTCCTCTATGCCACTGAGGTTTTCAGCATGCTTCAACCACTTCCTCATTACTTGTTGTTGCCTTCCGGCTAACAACTTATGGACATGCCACTTCGCTTTCCTCTTCAAAGGCCATTCATATGTCCAGTGTACCTTTGTCTCCTGCTGCATCTTCAATGCTAGATTTTCCATATTTTCTCTTATCTCCCTGAGCTCCTTGTCAATTTCTACTTTACTTTTCTGCTGGCAGTCTCCTCTTCAACCACGCTCATGGCCTTCAATAGCCATCTTTCTCTTACCTCAACCCACCTGGATGTCTACCATTTGTTGCACACCTTGCAACATTCTTCATAGAGCATCAATACTCTACCTCTCTTCACCTGTTGTCTACAGGTGAGCTTCAACCTCTGATACCATTTGATGTCATCAGATTATCTCTATTCAATAGGAATGAATTTAAGGATGAAAATTTATATTAAAATGTAGAAACATGGGCTAATCTTACTAGTATGTAATATGAAAAATGTAAAATGTTTGGCAATAGTTTTGTAAAAATATTCAAATTTCTAAGGATTTTATATAGTTTCTATAAAAGAAATTGTGATTTTTAAGGTAAAATATTTTTATTCTATCGAATTTGGGCGAATCATTTTTTGAAAAAATAAAAATAATAGAATCGTTTTTTGGGAAAAACCATGAAAAATTAGCCCATTTGCAAAATTTGGCCCCTAAAATCATCTATGCTATTCACCTTCTCACCTTTGCCTACAATCTGCAGAAAAAATTCAATTATGGATATGTTGACGGGCGAAAACGACCGTCTGTCAATTAAGAGAGTGGAACCGGTCTGGGGTTGTCTAATAACCCAAGTCATTTGGAATGGACCACCCTGACGAGTTTAACGGCTCCGTTGGCCGCCCTAAGGTCTCGTGTGGAAACCAAAGAGAAATGATTTGAGCTAAGAAATCTAAAGGGAAACTAGAAACTAATAAAACAAAGACAAAGAAATAAACTAATAAAGGAAACTATAAACTAACTATACTAATCTAACTAGAAATTACTAGCTACAAAATACTAACTATGATTATAATAACTCAAATCAACTACTTAATTATCAGCTATGATCATTCTTTATTCACAAATATACAATATGGAAAAATTACAGATTTGATTAAAACCTGTGAAACTAATGTGTTTGCTGCCCTGAGACAGCCAAGGGTCTCTTTTTGGATTTTATGATTTATGAACAAAAAAAGAAAGCTAACTGAAATCTAACAATCTAATATATATTCCTGAAATTAAACGATGTAATATAAATCTAACTAAGCTATTGTTTATATTATACTAATTAATAAAAGCAATAAACACCTAACTAATTAACCTAGAAACGCTCCAGGTATGTCCTGCGTATGATTGCTTCTTAAGCTGATTGGAGGAAGAAATTCACACCATTTAGCCCTCAAGCTTCTCGCAAAGGATCAGCTGTGCTTCTTCTTGAAGTATGTTACAGGACAAACAAGAAAGAAATCATAACAGTTTTATGATGATAAATCTCTGCAGAAGGGAAACCTATAATGCAGAAAATTTATATAACAATTCAGCCTACGAAGAAGACAAAGTTATCATTCATAAGATGAATCAATAACTATTATGTTCTTAAACTCCTTGGAAGCAACAAGATATGTATAACAATAAGAAATTATATCACTTGTATTTGATTTAGATAACAAAGTAATACTAAACCATTGACAGACTGATATACAAAACTTGGAACAAAGTGTCGATA
>ML776893.1:1426578-1452461 GCA_009831015.1 Picea engelmannii | reverse complement strand
GTTATACTCATGCCAAGTGTACAGTTCAATCCAAAACCATATTCATCGTGTCAATCAATCATTCAACCACGAGGTTAAAAATTAATCAATGCCAATACATGATTTGGAACTACGAATCATCCAATGTATTATCAACTTACCAATGATATACCAAGCATTAATCCAATATGATTAATCGGTGCGCCTTCAAACCATTGTTTGAATAAACTTCATAAACTTGCCAATGAATTCATTGCACATTGAAGTGTTTATATTCCAAAGTCTTGAGAACATTATGATCGAAAATAATTGAGTGAAAAGTCCATAACAATAAGGATAAAAGCAATAAGACCCATTCCATTACAACTTTTCGTAAGATCAGAAAGAAACCAATAGATTTTATGCCCAAAGACTTAGCAATCAAACAAATCCAAATGCGCAATCAAGGTAAGATAATGCTCAAAGATATAAGTTCGAGAAAACCTTTAGCAGTTATGTAATAAACCAGTGATCAAGGAGAAAAGATGACTACAGTCCAAACGATGAAAAAGGTATTTTCACACTTGCAGTTGTGAAAATCAAGTCGAGAACACATTGCAATTGTCGTAAAAATGGGACACAGTCTAGAAGCACAATGCAATGATACTTTGTCTTTAATGAGACAAGGGGTGTAGGCAGCGTTTTATAAGAGCAATTAAAAAATAATGATTGGCTGCCAACAGGATACTACTTGATGTAGTCAGACTAACTCCTTCATCTCCTCCGCTTGAAATCTACAGGCGAAAATCAGCTCTGATACCACTTGATGGTATCAAAGTATCTCCTTTCACTGTCTCACCTTTGTCTATCGTATGCAAGAAAAGATCAATCTCTAATACCATTTTATGGTATCATACTATCTCCTTTATCTCCTTTCCTCTTTCACCTGTTGTCTACAAGCAAAAATCGGCTCTAATACCACTTGATTCAAACCCCCCTCCTCTCCCCTGGGTTGTTTACCTCTCAGTCAAGGATATTCAATAACTGAGTTGGATTATCTCTTTTGGGCCTTCAATAGATCCTGGAACAATTTACACAGGTCCCCTTTCCTTCAATTTGTAGGTCCTGTCAAACCCGCAAGCTCTGTCCTGGTCCCTTTAAAGAATTAAATAACGGAAACTAGCTCCCCTCGCTAGGTCCTTTCCTTCATATGACCTTAGACTATGATCTCACGTAAACACGTGATTGCAGGGCGACCAAAAGTGGTTTGAGACACACCTCTTTTATCCCTACAATTCACCTCCAATCGCCATGTATCCCTTTCCCAATAGCATGGTTTCAATTACAGCCCGCTCTTAGAATTGTAAAGTTCGAGCACTTCCTGGCCCCACAATTAAGTGTGACCATTTATCTCTAAATCTCAGTGACGCCTCTTGATCAACGACTACAATCTGTCCCCTTTCTACCTTGGTCAACTGCCAGTCAGAAACCTCTATCCTCCTTGAGCACACACTCCTCGATCTCCCAATCTATCGACACATATCCTCCTCTCAAATCGACGACTACGATCGATTTTGCCTTTTGAGCTTTAGGAGTTTCAATTCTAAATTCTTCTCCTTCTCCCGGAGTGCTTTTACCCAAAGACGACGATCTGTCGACACATGTTCCTCACAGATCAACAACTATGGTTCTCTTCGACCCTTCGGGCTCTGGGAGTTTCAAACGCTTGTGCCTACTCCCTCCTGAAGTGGCTATCTTCCGAAGTGGAATATCTGTTGACGCCTGTCCTCAATGAATGAATGGACCATATGAACTTTGAATCTCTGGCCATTGGCAGTTCTTGTTCAATTCCCTCCTTCTTCTTTCGGAGTGGCTTTCTCCGAAATGGCATATCTTATGCCACGTGTCTTCCTCAAATCAAAGGCTCGGATCCTCTTCGAGACTTCGGCCTTCGGAAGTCTCAACTTCTCCATGCTCTGTTTCTCCTGGAGCGATTTATCTGGAGTCCATGATCTAACAATGTGTGTCCTCCCACAGATCTACGACTCCTATCTACTTCAGCTATTTGGGCTTCCGGAGTTTCAAACTCCTACGCACTCGTTCCTCCCGGAGTGCTTTCACCCAAAGAAAACAGATTTTTGTCGTGTGTCCCCCTTGATAATGAACGGTCCCTAATCGCTTCGGGACTTCAACAAGTCCACTCTCCTATGCACACAAAGGTTTAAGGCCCATGCACTTTACCTTGATTGACGACTATTGATCCTCTGCGCTCAGATCCAATGGTTGGGATCTATTTCTTCTCCTTGCACATTCCTCCTTTGTCGTGGACCCTGATTTGATGGTCCATACCTCTTCCTGCATTCGATCTAACAATTGTTGTCGCCCCTCCCCCTGAGTTTCTTTGTTCTCTCGGACTTGGGAAATTTTGTAAGTGTTCAAAGGTTTTGGTCTTTAAACCTTCTCCTGCGAAACCGGTTGAAAGGGTCTCGACTTTGTTTTTCCTCCTGAACTTTGAAAATGAAGATTTGTCATCAACTCTAGCACACACTTGTGCTCTGCGTGCAAACTTGCACTACTCCTCCTGAGCTTGTGAATCTTGGAATAAGTCAACTTCTGCACACCCTACTTGCATTGTTTCTCTTGAGCTTTTTCTTACTCAAGTTCTACATTTCAGTCCCTTTACTCCTCAAAGGGATTCTTGGGCCTTCCCGACAACTTTTTCTTAATGCATGCTTGCAGAGCTTATAGAGTATACAACAACTCTATGGTTTCTTCTTCTTGACACTCTTCTCCTTGAACTCAATAGAGAGTTCTCTTTGTGCACACTTGCACCTGCTTGATGCCTGCCCGGTAGAGCTCTACAGAGTTCTCAGTGACTTTGTCTCTCTATTCTTCCTCTGCACAAGTTCACCTCTAAGGTATTCAACAACCTTGAGGTTTCCCTTGAGTTATTATCACTCTGGTGGGCACTCCTGACACATTCTTCTCTGACTCCACAAATTTCAGATGCACACTCCTTGCACTGGATACATAACCTCCAATGTTCTGTTGTGCACTCCTTGCACAACCTAAAGAATCCAGAATGATATTTCAAACTCAGCAACGATAATGAAATCTATCTCCCTACTACAGACAAGATCTATGAGACATCTACAGCATACATAAACACATAAACAACAATGTGCAGGAAAAATTGTTGTCTTTTCATTAATATGAAAATGTGATTACAATATGTGCAGGCTGGACTACAACAGAGTCTCGGCTCTCTCTCTCAAGCTCTCTCTAAGAACTATTCTACTTCCTATTCAATAACAATACTTCTCCATCAGCCTCATTCGGGCATACAATTCATCTACATATACAAGAAGGTTCCTAGGGTTCCCCCTGACTACCTATCTTCCTGAAGTAACAACTAACAACTACTCTAGCTCCGTTACATTAAAGTCTCGGAGTAAAACTCTCAGATCTCTTGCGCTCATTCAGCTTTCGAGCGTTTCTCTCTTCTTCAATCAACCGTTCAAAACAGATCTACAAAAAAATGTCAGCTTTTAGATTCCAATTAATTTTAAAAAGGCGCACTATGGCACTGCGTTGTCCCTCCACGTGGGCTTTGCCGATGATGCTCCTGCGTCACTTCGACACATTATAGTTATAATTTTATATAACTTTGACATATTTTTTTCCTTGATACCAAGGTAGAAACAATCTTACAATCTTCTAAGACTCTTTTAGGATTTTACAAACTTCTTAACAAACTTGACAAAGAGGGTCTATAAAATCTATCGAGGGAGAAGAAAGAGAGTTTTTAAAGAGATTTCAAGATAAAAGCTACAATCAATGATGCATGAGAAAAGAAAGAGGCATTTGGGTAAGCACAAAAAATAGGTTCCTAACTTATAAGAGTTGATCCCTCATCTCCTTCGAAATTTGCAAAATTATATATGCAAGACTAGCGTTTCAATTACACTTGTGTTCAAATATACATTAATATCTCAATTTCTAAGTTAAAATTGTGACATGTTGTAAAACATACTTACAAGAGTTGATCCCTCTCAAGGCCTGAAATTAAAATAAAGAGATTTTAATTACAACCCAATTAAAATAATAGAATCATAAAGTTGGGCTTAGTAAACGCCCCAACATAATGTTAGTAAAAGCACTTTCACTTCAATATGAATGAAGGCATATTAGGGTTTTAATTATAATCCAATTAATTATAGAATGATGCTTATTAATTACTATAACTTTTACAATACAATTAATTGCCTAATTACTATAATTACTATGATGTAATAACACACCAAGATATAATGAATTACCTTGCATGCAAGATTGTGTTTTTTTGTTACAACCCAATTAACATACTAGAAGCATGAACTTGCTCTTAGTAAACACCCTAGCTTAGTGTTAGTAAAAGCACTTTCACTTCGCTTCTAGTTGCATATAACTAGAAAGAATGCCCCAAGGCACTTATCCAAATCCAAAGGAGAACATAATTTTCAAAAGGAAATAGACAACACGGAAAAATAAAGTACAAAGTAGGCCTGTCATTTATTTTCAAAACAAGAAAGTGTTTTCGCTCATAAAAATATTGCATCTTCCAAGCAAACAACGAAAAGAAAAGTCAAAACTATATCTACAAACCAATAAAAATATAATGCATGCAAATTTCTTAAAAAAATGGAAAATTCAAAACAATCAATGATCAGTTTTGAACAAACAAAATCAATAAAATTCATCCAAGATTTTATAGAAAATTTAATATTATATGCACGATAGTTGGGCTCTTAAAAAAAATGATAATGATAGTATGTGTGTAAAACAAATACATACAAAGACAAAACTTGTGTGACATCAACCATCAACATTTTAGCATCATTTCCCTATATTAACCACACAAAACTACAAAAAAACAAAGTGCCAAAAAGGTTTGTTAACTCCCCTGAGCTACAAGGCATCTCCACAAAATGAGCCACACCATTAGAACCATCCACAATGCAGACCGATGACCAAGCTCGAAAGGATCTCAACTTTGGCTCTCCCAAGCATCATCAATGCCTAACTAATTAAATTATGTAACTATGTTAAAATAGAGATCAAAACACTTTTTGGGGTATAAAATGTGTGAGCTAACAGACTAAGTGAAGAAATATTTCAGATTTGGAGTAAATCAATTACCATTTCCTTGAACCATAAAATGTCAAGCTTTAATCGTTAACCATAAAATGTCAAGCTTTAATCGTTACTCGGTCCTTAAGAAACAATAGACAAGAATCCTAAATGGAATTATCATGACTATTTGGAAGCCAAACAATTAAAATTTCAATGACGCAATATTGATTCAATGCAAAAACAAGTGTTTGAATTGAGATTGCAAAGCCAACAACAAGCAAACTAATTTTCAAAAGATTGAAATAAATAACTTGTGATCAACCAATGAGGTATAAGACAAAACTAGATTATAACATCAAACTAGTTCAACAATAGCTTGTAGATATGCAAACACTCCAATCGGCCCAAATATTAAGAACAAAAAAGAATTCAAACCATTTGATGGGGTTGTAAAAAACACAAAATTATGCACAGTTTTGAGTTCAGTATACTACCAACCCTTTTCCAAAACCAAGTCCAATGGATATCATAAAAAAACTACATTTGCAAGAAATCTAGAATAATCAAATACTCTTGGAAGGCTAGCATAATGGAATTTTCATTATTGTTTGCAAACCATACAATTAAAATTATAGAGATGTAAAATTAATTCAATGCACAGAAGGGAAACTACTTAATATCAATACATTACTATTAATATTAATATTAATACTAGTTTGTGATCAACCAAGGAAATATAAGACAAAACTACATATTCGTGTCCAAGTGGTTTTATAGGAATACAAACTCTTCACTTAACCCAACATTTAAGCTAAAGAAGTATTCAAATTATTTGTTTGGTTTGTTAAAAAACAACAAAATATACATGGAGTTGAGTTGGGAATACTCTGAACCCTTTTCCAAAACTAATTCCAAGAAATACTATGACAAACATTACATTGCATTTGTAGGAAGACCAGCAGAATCAAATACTCTTGGAAATATAGAATAATCAATTGAACATTAATACGGTCATTTAAATAGCATGCATGTGAGTTGTCATTAACATAGAAAGTTACTAGAAGAACCATTCAACTAACTATATCTACATGCATAAACTAATATGGTAGCAAAGAAACTTTGTAGCTATGTTAAAATATAAATCAAAACTCTATTTGGTATATAAAATGGGTCATCCAAGAGATCTAGGCAAACAATAATTCCAAGAAGTACAATAATAAATATTACATTTGTAGGAAGGATAGCATAATCAAATACTCTAGGAAGGAAAGTTTAAAATGATCATTTGAATAGAATGCAAGAAAGTTTTCATTAGGATAGCAAGTTCCTAAAGGAACCATTCATCTAAATATATCTACATGCATAAATGGAACACAATAGCAATGATACTTTGCAACGATATTAAAATAGAAATCAAAATTATGTTTAGATATAAAATGGGTGACCTAATAGATCGAGTTAAGCAATAATTTAGATTTGGAGTAAATAAATCACTATTTCCTTGAACCAAAAAAGTTCAAGCTTTAATCAATACTTACTCAAGAAAAAATGCATAGACATCCTCAATGAAGTTCACATGAGTGTTTGAAACCATAGAATTAAAATTTTAGGTGTGTAATAATAATTCAATGCATAGAACAAGTATTTAAATGGAGATTACAAAGAAAATCACAAACAACCTAACTTCTCAAAGGATTAAAATCACTAGTTTGTGATTAAACAAGGGCATGTTGGAACGTCAAGAATTGGTGGTTCATCACATATTTCCTAGGTTTAGTCGTTCAAGAGGTCGACCTACATCGGGACATAGTCGGTTGGGCGATCGACCAACACACCACACCAGTTGGTCGAGTAGCCAACATGCTTGTCGATCGAGTAGCCGACATGCCTGTCGATCGGACAGTCGACCAATAGTTGAAGATAGTTAGACGGTGGATCAACCAGCCCTGAAATCGACTATGATTTGGATGGATAGTCGGTCGGGTCAAGTCCCATTGAGATGAATTGACAGAGTGGATTTTGTGGAGTCAAATCTAACCACCGATGGTTATATGTGGACAAGATATTCCAAATTCTATGGGAGTTAGTTAGATCTTGATACTATAAAAGAAGACCCCCTGGGTCATTATCATAACATGAAATGTGATTTGATATTGAACAATAGATCATGAAAATCAAGATGTGCAATATGCACTGGGATGTTTTGATCACAGTACTATGTGCTTAAGTGTTATAACGATGTCTTTATACACCACCTCTATTCTTTGAATTTTTTGTCCCTCTTCGATTGTCTACAATAATGTACTCTTTGTTTCATATCATGTTTCATTTTATTCACCAACATGGTATCAGAGATGATGGTTTAAACCTCGACTTGTTATTTGCAAACCTTGTTGAGTCAGATCCATTGTGTGATTGACTCTGGTCCAGTGACTTGTTGACTAGAACTTATTGAAACAAGACCAGTCTAACTATCGAAGATGGGTTCAAAGATCGATCATATTATTCTAAATGGATCAAATTATGCAGTATGGGTTCTAGATATGGAAACCTTGTTGAAAATTAAGGGATTGTGGTAGTACACCAAGGTCATGATCCCAGATCCAACATATTCTTCGGGAAAATTGTTATTGATGGAAAGAAGGGTGAGGCTATAGGGGTCATCATGATCTACATCTCACGGGAAATCCGATCTCATCTCAGTGTACTTGATTGTTCACATATGGTCTAGAAGACATTTAAGACCTTATTCGATCGAGTCAATGAAAGCCACATAATGTAGTTGGAGAAAGAGTTAATCTCTCTCAATCCCCATTCCTTTGATAGAATGGAGGACTATTTGGAGAATGTTAAGGAACTCTAGTTGAAGTTGAGTGAATATGGAAAGAACTACAAGAAGAAGAATGGATAACTCATTGAATTGGTCCTAATAAATTTGAGAACACCATTTGATGTGTTCATATCAACCTTCCACACCAACTGACATGCACACAAGAAAGATGGTAAGGACCACTCCTTTGAATTTTTTTGTGTATTTTTTCTTACTGATCAACATAGATTGCTTGAAGAAGGAAAGCTTGGTGGTAAACAACAGGCCCACTTTCTCAAGGGTTAGGGAAATATGGATTCCATAAATGCAATGTAGACTAATGTCTCTGCACATAAACCTACATATATTGATCAGGGACCCCAGAGACAACCATAAGGAAGTAAAAAGAAGAAGGCATGTGAGTATTGTGGAAAGACAGGACATGTTTAGAAGAAATTCTTCAATAAGCGAGATGATTTAGAGGAGAAGGTTAAGAGACTTGAAGGAGACATGTCAATTGTTTGTCGACCCACTAATAATTTCACCTTCCAAGTTGGGACGTCTTAGGCCTTGATGTCTCATACTACATAGAATGAATGGATTTTCGACTCTAAGTGTACTCATCATATGTGTCATGTCCCCATTTTGGGCTTCTCTATTATATAGTTGGAGATGACTTCCGATGTTTGTGTCAGCCAAGACATAGGGGTGAGGTTATGTTACCAGTGATCTCATAGGTTTTTATGGAGTTATATGAGGCCCAACCTAGTCCATTTATCATATTTCATCATCAGAATCACTTCCACACAATTCGTTCTTGGTTCAGTGGCATCCCGACGATTCCTGTAATTTGGGAGTACTATTGAGCACAATTTAATTAAATATGTTAAAGGTGTTATTTGGATCATATTATTTGAAGGGGAACCTTAGTGTAATAGCTCATTGGAGTCTGAATGAAAATCTATAAAGGTTGGGATGATGAGAAGCAGACTCCTAGTAACCGAAAATGTCTTAAAAGCAAATTAATCACTTTCTAGAGTTAAAAAGGGGATTAATTAATTATTTAATGCCATAGGGCCAAAAAAGTAACTTTTTAAAAGTGACATTGAGTAATTAAAAAAAGGGAGAGTTTAAGTGACTTGAAGTTTATAAAGTCACTTTAAATTATTAAAAGGGTAAAAAGGTCCAAAAAGGGTCAACAAATAGATAAAAGGAAAATGATGGGCACCCTCTCTCATTAGGCATTGCTAATTTTCTAAGAACAAATTGAGAGAGATCTTGGGACAAAATCCCTATAGGAGATTGGAAGATTGGTTTTGGTGGTGAAACCATGCACCCTAGCTAGTCATTAAGGGGAGATCATTCATATCTTCTTACTATTATTAATTATGACGAAGCTCATCTTCTTGTATCTGAGATTTCTTTGTTAGTGGCTGAGTTATTTTCATTGTAGTAGAGTTTTCTTATTGACGATGGAGTTTATTTATGTGTTGGTAAAATTTACTTGAGGAGGTTGAGTTTCTTTGACCAAAGGGTGAAATTTTGTATTAGGGACCGATTTTGGCTTGTGTAGGGCGAGTTTGGATTTGGTAGCATTTTTGGGTGTTGTGGGAAGCATATTCTTAATTATGGGGTAGAGTTCATCCAAGTTGAGGCCACCATTTACATGTTGGGTGAGTATATATTTGTTGGGGGCGAAATACACTTCTATAGGGATGGTTTCTATGGATGAAGGGTGGTTTCTTGGAGTCTAGGCTGAGTACCTTGTGGAAAGACTGATATTGCTAGAAGAGGAACTAATTTCTCCACTGTGTGAGATGATTTACCTTGTAGTAGAACGGTATCATCTGTTGGAGGTTATTTGCTGACTGTTTTGGACATTTCTCCTTGTGGGAAGATAAACTTGTTATTGGTTGTGCCCATTTCCCGTGAGTGATCACTTCTGGTCTTTTTTGGGTTGAGTTCGGTGTTGTGGGGAGGTCGTGGGATTCATTTATAGACTTATTCTAACTGGATACACCTCTCCTACAAGTAGCATACACCTACATGCCTATCATATTTATTACAAGGTTGTTGTATTTATATTTTATCTACAACAATTTTATCTTAGTAACTATTGAGAGAACAAGAAGGAGAATACACCAGGTTTCTCTTACTTCACTATTGTATTGTTGTTGTGGGTTTCCCGATATATTTTTGTTGTCGTGATTACTTAATGCAATAAATTTCTTGAGTTGGATATTGGTGTTTTTTCTTGTAAGTTCTCAACATAAATTAAACATTACATATAAATTGTTGTGAGAATGGTTGTATGAAAAATGTTTGACAAAACCAATACTCTATTAAACTAATGAAAGATTTCCAAAAAATTAGTTGGGACATTACAATGGTATCAAATCTTGTGATCCTCCCAGCCTATGAGGGTATACAAGCTTGGCTATGGAAAGCCATCAAAACAATGCAAGGAACAATGGGGCTAGTGGTTCAAATGGACAACAAACAATACAACAAGAGCAAGATGAGGGGTTTACATATTGTTTGAGGGAATATATGGCGCTTAGTGAGGAATTTCATGCATCCATGTCATTCAATTATTTTTTCACCATCAAACATCCTGAGTGGTATGAACCCCAAATATCAATGGACAAGAAGGTGAAAGTTCCAAGGAAAAAGGTATTAGTTTTTGAAGATTATGATACTTCTAAAAATGAGGAAAATGTTGACTCTTCATACACTTCTTCCCCTACAAATGAGCACATGGATTCTCATGAGGCCTTAGAACCTAAGACCACAAAGGAGATTTCGGAAGACAAGGAAGAAGATTGCACTGATATAGTTTTATTCCAACAGAGGGACACTGTGATTTGGGATGAAGAAGAATCAATTAATGGCACTGTGATTTGGGATGAAGAAGAAGAAAATGTTGTTGATGGTATTGGGGACACAAGTCTCTTTGATGTTAACTTAGAGACCATATTTGATAAGCCTTAGAGAAGAGTTTCCTTGATGAAGTGGTGCTTGATCATGACGTTATCCCCCCTTTTGAATATTTCATGGTATCATCTAGTGAGCCAATTGGTTTTGATGAGGGTAGTGTTCTTACCATGGAAAAAAAAACCATAAAATCAATGGTGGGATTTCCCATGAAACTATGATGAATATGAACAAAGGCTTTCAGCAACACATGACTTGAAGGATCAATTATTGGTCACGGAGGATAAAATTGTACAAGTGTTGAGAAGGGAAAATGTTGCTCATAATTTCATTGAAGGTATTATGTGGAAAACCCAGATGGATGAGAGACAAAAAGGAGTTGCAGGTGGAATCACTAGTGCTCAATTGCACATAATCAAAGAAGCACTATATTAGATGAAATTATATTACTTGCATCTATTCATGGATAGGGACCTTTCTTTCAAGTTTTTTAAAGACAAGGAAAGGGAGGTTGAGGAGTTTTGTTACTAGTTGATTTTGGCACGCTCTTCATCACTTACAACGAACAATCCATCATCTTTGGTAGTCGTGAAACATGAGGGTATGAGTGGTACTCATGATTTTAGGGAGGAGCCTCTTCTGACGATTCCACATGAGGAGAATTCAAAGTTGCATGTACTTGAGGAGAGTCTTGAATCAAAAGGTTTTGATTATGCTCATGTTTTTCATGGTGAAGATCATGAGCCATTTCTTTTGGATATCCCATTAAAGGCTCAAGGATTATCTACGAAGGATATAATTGATCACATTGCTTGTGGACCAACCAACAAGGAGGTATATGCATCTAGGGATTGGGTGGACAGGTATATGACATACATGGGCATGCTCTGGGATATAGGTTCAGGCGACACCAGTAGAGTGATGGATATAGTAGTACCTAGAATATACAGGATGGTACAAGATGATACAATATAGGAAACAATATGCAGGGGTATTCATTGGCACATGGTAGTGCACAATGGATTTTTGTGGTGGTTCTTGTGGGGATACCTCTTGACAGAGTCCTCAAGCATACCATTGAGGGGAGGTTACCTAGGATTGATGAGTGGATGGATGAGCCTCAGGGAGAAGCATATCCCTCGATGATCAATATTTATTTGTGATATCATCAGATGAGGGCCACGTAGAAAGATACTCATAGGTATTCTTCTAGACTTTATTATGATTTCTTGGTCATGTCCTCGGGGTTGACCAATGCACTAGACATTTCCTAGTCTTGAAGGCAATGGCATATGAATGTATTATTGTTATTTGATTCCCTCATGGTATACAATAGGATAAGAGAGGATCATGGTAGCTAGTTGGATGAGACAGGGGTCACTGTGGCCATGAAAGAGGTATTTCATTTGGAACATGTGATCAGTGCCTAGAGTGCACAGGAGGAGATCCAGACTATGTTGGATAGGTTCATAGAATTTTCAACAGTAATTAGGAGTGGTGGAATTCCAATTTGATGGTGGGATCCTGGAATTCCTCAGATTGATAGACTGCTTCAGATGATGAGGATGATCGACAGGTTCGTGTCAGTGATTGGTCCACGTCATTGTGGGGATGTTGTGAGAGGATTTGTTGAGATTTGTTCTATATTGCGAGGTAGATTTTCCCTCATGATACACACGTTCGAGTTTATCCGCATGTTGGTAGACTTTGAATTCACTGCAATGATTTGGTGAGACATGATTCAAGATAGTGAGTTCAGTCCTTTTAGGGATTTTAGCTTGGGGGTCCAAGTGAGGAGAGTGCAGTCTCAACATGGTGGTCAAAAGGTTATGATCAAATGGGTGCATCGTCAACATGATGGTTCCTCTAAGAGATTATCTTGGGATCCTAGGAGTGCATTGTTTGACAGCTTGAAAACCGATATAGATGAGATGGCTAGCTTTTTCTTTCTGAAATTTACTCTTGGGATGCTTAGGTTTGATTTCTTGGAGGAGTGGTATTCTAAGGAGTTGACTGAATTTGTGCAGCCTATGATTTACTGGCTTACAAGAGGTAGTCATGTGGATTCTTTTGTTAGTACCATGCATGACAGTTCTTTGATTAGAGGGTGCTTCACATCATACAGGCTGGTTTGGGACCCTGGTGACTTTACCATTTATAGGCAGGTCCGAGAGAGTTTCACATGGAGGGACTTTGCAAACGGTGTGTTGGAATATTTTATAGATAATGCTTGGATGATTGCAGTAGGATGGGGGTGCTGGAGTATTATGGATTTCCTCTATGATACTTAGATATTAGGTGTCATTGATGTGCTATCAGTTTTTGATGACATAGACCTCTCCTGGATGTTTGATTTTAGAGTTGGTTTAGTTGAATTCACTAAGATACATTGGCAGGATATGATCCTCGATAGTGGGGGATATTCTTTGAGGCATTACAACTTGGGGTTGTAGCAGTGGAGAATGCAGTTTAGGCGGGAGGGTCAGATATTTATGATAAGAGTGGCGCAACGTCAACATGATGGGTCCTTTCTAGTGATAGCATGGGACTCTGCAATTTTATGAGTTGACAGTTTGACAACTGATACAGATGGGAGAGCTATTTATTACTTTCAAGAGACTATTCCTATGAAGCAGTGGATTGGCTTCCTAGGTGGGATATTCTATAAAGGGTTGATTTATTCATCATGATATATGATTTATTTATTGAACGATGGCCTTTAGGAGGCCTCTTGTGTTAATACATTGCAAGACAATATTGTGGGTAGTAGGTTCTCCGCATCTTTTAGATTGGTTTGGGACCCGGGGATCATTATTAGTTTCAGTTTGGTTTAGCTTATTATTTGTATGGGTGTGATGGAATTTCTCAAGGACAAACAATCTTTAAGAAGGGAGGACTGTCATGTCCCCATTTGTGGGCTTCCCTGTTATATAGTTGGAGATGACTTTTAGGGTTTGTGTCAGCCAAGACAAAGGGGTGAGGTTATGTTACCAGTGATATTGGAGAGTTTTGTGGATTTATATGAGGCCCAACCTAGTCCATTTACCATCCTTCATCATCATGATCACTTCTGCACAATTCATTCTTGGTTATGTGGCATCTCGACGGTTCTCGTAATTTGGGAGTATTATTGAGCATAATTTAATTGAATACACTAAAGGTGTTTTTTGGATTGTATTATTTGAGGGGGAACCTTAGTGTAATATCTCGTTGGATCCTAAATGAAAAGCTATAAATGTTGGGATGACGAGAAAGGGACTTCCAATGTCCAAAAATGTCTTAAAAGCAAATTAATCACTTTTCAGAGTTAAAAAGGGGATTAATTAATTATGTAATGTCAGAGGGGTAGAAAAATGACTTTTTAAAAGTGACACTGAGTAATTAATAAAAAGGGGGAGTTTAAGTGACTTGAATTTTATAAAGTCACTTTAACTTATTAAAAGGGTAAAAGGGTCCAAAAAGGGTCAACGAAGAGATAAAAGGAAAATGAGAGGTGCTCTCTCTCATTAGGCATTGCTAATTTTCTAAAAATGAATTGAGAGAACTCTTGGGACGAAAACCCTAGAGAAGATTGGAATATCGGTTTCGGTGGTGAAACCATCCACCCTAGTTGGTCATTGAGGGGAGATCATTCATATCTTCTTATTGTGCTTCATTGTGACAGAGGTCATCTCCTTGTAGTTGAGATTTCTTTATTAATGGTTGAGTTCTTTTCATTGCGACAAAGTTGTTTTGTTGGCAGAAGAGTTTATTTGTGTGTGGGTAGAATTTACTTGAGGAGGCTGAGTTTCTTTGACCAAAGGGATAACTTATGAATTGGGGACCAATTTTGGCTTGTGTAGGGAGAGTTTGGCTTTGGCAACATTTTTGGGTGTTGTGGGAATAAGATTCTTAAGGCTAGGGCATAGTTCATCTAATTTGAGGCCGCCATTTACATGTTGGGAGAGTATATCTTTGTTGGGGTCGAAATACATTGCTACAAGGTCAATTTGTGTGGATGAAGGGTGCTTTCTTAGAGGTTGAGTTGAGTCCCTTGTGGGTAGAATAATATTTCTAGAAGAGGAACCGATTTATCCACTGTGTGAGTTGATTTACCTTGAAACAAAACCATATCATCTAATGGAGGTTATTTGTTTAATGTTTTGGACATTTCACCTTGTGGGAAGCTAAAATTCTTGGTGTTTGTGCCCATTTCCTATGAGGACCGAATTATGGTCTCTTTTGGGTTCAGTTTGGTGTTGTGGGGAGGTCATGGGATTCATTTACATGCATTTTCTAATTGGATACACCTCTATTGCAAGTATCATACACCTATAGGCCTGTCGTATCTATTATAAGGTTGTTGGATATATATTTTATCTACAACAATTTTATCTCAACAATTACTTAGACAACAAAAAGGATAATACACCAGGTTTCTCTTACTTCACTTTTGTATTGTTGTTGGGGGTTTCCTAATATATTTCTATTGTCATGATTTATTAATGCAATAAATGTATTGAGTTGGATATTGGTGTTTTTTCTTGTAATTTCTCAACATAAATTAAAAATTGCATATAAATTGTTGTGAGAATGGTTGTATGAAAACGGTTTGACAAAACCAATACTCTGTTAAACTAAAGAAAGATTTCCAAAAAATTAGTTGGGACATTACAATATGGTGAAATATGCCACTTTATTAAAGAGCCTGAATAAAATTGAAGAAAGTAGAATCTATGTTATTGATGATTTTTCTTTGGATGTTTTTGGTCAGGGTGATGTAGGTTGTCGACATGGTAAAATTGTCGATGTCTATCATGTGCCAAATTTAGTGCCAATCTATCGTCTATTTCTCAGTTGAATCAAACTAGTAAGATTGTGGAATTTTGTCCAGATCGATTTTACGTTCAGGATTTGAAAGAAAGGGAAATCGATTGTCACTGAAAGGCTTTTGGAATTGACAAACAATTTATAAAAGTTCAGTGATTCGACTCGAACAAAATCTGAACCGACTGCACTTATTGCTCACACTGATGAGAGAAGCCAAATTTGGCATCAACGAATCGGGAATTTGAATTTTTGAAGTCTACAGGAACTAGTAAATAGGAACATGGTTTCTAGTTTACCAAGGTTGTTTCTCCCTAAATATGTATGTAAGGGTTGGTACTTGGAAATAATCATCAGGCACATTTCGACTTTCGACAAGCATGGAGAGTGCGTAACCTACTAGAAATGATTCACGTGATATTTATTCTATCAATTTACCTTCCCTGGCAAGTGCAAGATACCTTTTGACATTCATTGATGATTTCTCTCGTTTCACATGGGTCTTTTTCCTGAATAATAAAAATCTTGTCTTTGAGAAGTTCAAAGAATTCTGGGCCTTTGCTGAAAAGAAATGTGGTCAACCCATCAAGTGATTGAGATCAGACAATGGTGGTGAGTATGTCAATTGACCCTTTGAAGACTACCTACTTATATTTGGTTCCTCACACACCTCAGCATAATGGTGTTGTGGAACGCAAAAAACGAATATTAGTCGAAATGGCTAGATGTATTTTCCAAGCTAAAACCCTTCCTCGCTTCCAAGCTAAATCGGTGTATTGAGAAAATTATCTACTCAATCGCATCTCGAATCAAGTTGTTCCTTCAATAACTCTAGTTGAATGATGGTATGGAAAGAAGCCCTCGATTGGCCACCTCTGTGTGTTTGGATGTGTTTCCTGGGCCCACATTCATGATGATTGTCAAAAGATGTTGGATGCAAAAATTCATGCTTGCATCATGATGGGATACTCTAAAGAGTCAAAATCCTATCGACTATTTAATCCTATCCGACGACAAATTATTGTCTGACATAATGTTTGGTTTGATGAGAAGTCTTTCAGAGTCAAGATATTCAATGCTTCCTCGTTATTGTTGCAGGATGATCCCTTTGATGTTTTCTTGGACACTGGTTCTCCTTCTCCCCTCTTCAGTCCTTTGATTGGTCCGTCGAACTTTTTGCCTGTTTTGACTCGACTGTCAATCTTCGAGTTGACTAGTTTGACATATTCTATTTTGACTGGTCCATCGACTGCAGAACCTCCGACTTATGATCAACCTTAAGAGGTGAATCGTATTTCACCTATTTCGTTTCTACTCTGATAAGATGCCAAGACAATTGAAGTCATTAGAACTAATGTTGGAGATGCCTCCTACGGGCGATAGAGTCAAAGACAGAAGCAACATGCCAATGTTTCTCTAATGACTCATGTCCTTGAAACCTTTGATCATGTTACCTACTCAGATGTTGAAGGTTGACCTGAATGGGAAGAGGCAATGAATACTGAAATTGATTCATTTTCGAAGAATCAAACCTGGGACTTAGTTCCACGACCACATGGAAATAACACTGTGATGTGTCAATGGGTCTACTAGACCAAATTTACCTATGAAGGTGTTGTTGAGAAACATAAAGCACACCTCGTCATGAAAGGTATTTTATCAACAAGAAGGCATTGACTACACTGACACATTTGCCCCCATTACAAACATGAACTATGTTCACATGATTCTTTCCCTCATTGCTTGATTTGGATGGAAAATTCCTTAGATGGATGTGAAGAGTGCATTTCTTCATGGAGACCTATCTGAATAAATTTACATGGAACAACCACCTTGCTTTGTGAAGTATTACAAATTGGTATGTCGACTCAATAAGTCACTTTATGGTTTGAAGCAAGCTCCCTAGGCCTGGTACGCTAAGATCGACAGTTTATTTCTTACATTTGGTTTCAAACGGTGTGAATATGATCACAACATGTATGTTATCCACTCCAATGGATAGACTTTGATTGTTGTTGTGTATGTTGATGACTTAATCATTACTGGAAATAATAATAATCTCTTCTTTAGATTGAAGAAACAATTTGTCGACTCCTTTGATATGACAGATCTTGGCACTTTGCATTATTTTTTGGGTCTTCAAGTATTACCATTGTGTGATTTTTTTTTCATTTCTCAGTATAAATATGTAATGGATCCATTGAGATGTTTTAAGATGGTTGATTACAAGCCTCATGCCACACTTTTTTTGTATGGAGTGAATCTTACTAAAACTTGTCCAACACCTATTGTCTCTATCGACGATTGGTAGACAATCTTATTTATCTTACTCATAGTTGACTTGATATATCCTTTGTTGTTAGTGTGGTATCTTGGTTCATGCAAGATACTAGAGAAATCCACCAGAAGGAAGTCAAATGAATTGTTTGTTATCTCAACGGTACCACTCATTTTGGTATCAAATATTGTAGTAGTTCAGATTCGCTAGTTGGATTCACCAACTCCAACTGGGTTGGCGACATAGATGACCATATGTCCACTTATGAGTATGTGTTTCACTATAGCACTGGACCTTTGGTGTGGTCAAGCAAGAAATAAAAGGTAGTCTCTTTGTCTACTACAAAAGCAGAATATCGTGGTGTTGTTCAAGGAGGTACTGAAGCAGTTTGGATTCGTCAACTTTTGGGTGAGCTTGGATTTCTTGTTCATACCTTGAATAAAATCTTCTGTGATAATCAAAGTGCCATAAAGGTTTTTGAAAATCGTGTTGCTCACAGTAAGATGAAGCATGTTGAGATCCATTCTCACTATTTGCAGCAATTGGTTCATGACGATGTTATTTCTCTTAAATATTGTCACATTGAAGATCAAGGTGTCTATATCTTCACTAAAAATTTAGTTGAATCTGGATTTATCAAGCTCCACACTTTTCTTGGGCTTTAGGAAGATGTAATTGTGGGGGGATGTCCCAGTGATGTAATTTCAGCTCCTGAATATCCAGATCTGTGTGTTGATGGGGAGGGTGTTGGAACATCAAGAATTGATGGTTCATCACACATCTCCTAGGTTCAGTTGGTCGAGAGGTCAACCTACATTTGGACACATTCGGTTGGGAAATCGACCAACACACCACACCAGTCGGTCGAGTAGTCGATGTGCATGTCAGTTGGACAGTTGACTAGTAGTCGAAGATAGTCGGGCGGTAGATCGACATTCCCTGTAATCGAATCCAAGTTGGATGGATAGTTGGTCAAGTCGAATTGACGGAGCGGATTTTGTGGAGTCAACTCTAACTGCCAACAGTTATATGTGGGAAAGATATTTTGGATTTTGTGGGAGTCGGTTAGATCTTGAGACTATAAAATAAGACCCCTTGGATCATTATCATAACGTGAAATGTGATTTAAGATTGAAAAATATATCATGCAGATCAAGATGTGAAATATGCACTGTGATGTTCTGATCATAGTACTTTGTGCTTAAGTGTTGTAATGGTGTCTTCAGACGCCACCTCTTTTCTTTGAAATTTTTTCCCCTCTTCGATTGTCTACAACATTGTGCTCTTTGTTTCATATCGTGTTCCATTTTATTCCCCAATAGGGCATGTAAACCTTCCAAGTAATTCCAAGTAATTCAAGAATGACCTATAGGAATGCAAACCTTCCACGCAATGGACAGTGCTTAAGTATAATAAGAATTCAAACTATTTCTCAGGGTTGTAAAACAACAAAAAAATATGCAAATTACTTATTGAACATTGAGATGATCATTTGAATAGGATTCAAGTGAGCTTGTAATATTTGACTAATCAACCTACAAGACGGTAGACGATCGAATTGAGAACAAAAACATTTAAAAATTTGAGAGAAGAGAAGAGAAGAAGAATAATTGGAGCAATGTAGTTATAATTAACCTATAGAAAAAAAACCATCAAAAGATGAAATAATACAATTGAAAAGTGGAATTTGGCTAAGATAAATCACTAGAATTAATGGATGAAGCTCAAATGCACTCTAGGAGAAAGAAAATGATGCATATGAGGGAAAATGATGCATGTACATGAACATACCTATCATTAGCATAGAATTTTACTAGAGGCAACAATCAACTAAGTATATGTGTATACATAAATGGAACACAAACAAAAATTTACAACTACATTAAAATAGAAATCAAAGATCTGTTTCATATATAAAATGGGTGACCTAACAAGGCCTAGTCAACCAATAATTTAGATTTGGAGTAAACAAATTACCATTTCCGTGAACCGCAGAGGGTCAATCTTTAATTTATACTTACTTGTTAAGAAACAATACATGGGCATCCTTAATGGAGTTCTCGTCACTCTTTTCAAACCATACAATTAAATTTTGGTGGTGTTATATTAATTCAATGCATACACGAAGTATTTAAATCGACATTACAAAGCTAATCACAAACAAGCTAACTTCTTGAAGGATTAAAGTCACTATCTTGAAATCAAGCAAGGGGACATAAGACAAAATGTCCCCCCATAGGGACATATCTAGATTGCAGTGTCCAAGTAGTTTAAGAATAGCCTATAGGAATGCAAACACTCTACTCAACCCAATGTTTAAGCAAAATAAGCATTCAAACTATTTGTTGGGTTTGTAAAAGAACAAAAAATGATCCATGAAATTGAGCTAGGTATACCCCTAATTGTTTTCCAAAACTAAGTAAAGCAAATATCAAAACACAAATTTCATTTTTAGACTAAATTCCAATTTTAGACAAAATGAAGTGTGTTGGGTTTGCTTAGTTTGCAAGCTAAATCTGCAAAGGAGAGGTCTTTTTCAAATTATTACTATCGATATCTTTGTTATACCAATCATCTCGTTTGTTGACCCCAAAATCAATTAAGTAAAAAATTGCTCCAAGGACCTTATTATAGCATGAAAAAATAGATGTGTTTTTTTTTTCCATTGGTCAAATGGGATAAAGTTGGTCTTCCTAAGAAACAAGAGTGACTAGGAAGAAACAATGTCACATTCTCATCCCTTGCCCCTTTTTCTACTATTGTGTGAGTAACTATTCTTACTTTTCATAACTAATGCTAGATACATCTTTGTTTAGTCATGTTATTCATTTTTTAAAACTTAGGAACGCCCTTACTTCAAATGCTTAGGAAGGGAAATGTCTTTTGAAAGAAGTGTTAGAAAAACAAGATCGTGGAGCAATAAAATAAAACAAATGTGGAAATAAAACACAGAAGATACATAATACAATAGAGACACATATATACGTGGTTCACCGAGTGTGGGCTACGTCCACCAGAGAAATTGCTAGGTCCTTCCTTTTTATTATCCAACAAAATGAAGGGATAAAACCTACAACACACTTGTTGTAACTTCCTCTTCTTTCTCTCATAGTCTCATCTCTCATAATACAATATTCACAATAATACTAAGCCACAATACAATTCCCTCATAAGAGAGGGTTTCCTTCTAGGGAAAAAAACCCTAAAATAACTTCTATTGTTATATTTGTGACCTTATAATGAATGGTCCAAATTGAATACGAAATTACAATATTTTACATGTCCATTTTTCCCAAAATTTTTCTTCGGGGGAGCTTCCCCCGAATCCACCTTCAAGGGGGGTTACAAAAATTATCGTTGCCCCCCCTAG
Organism: Picea engelmannii; assembly: GCA_009831015.1. Lineage (NCBI taxonomy): Eukaryota > Viridiplantae > Streptophyta > Pinopsida > Pinales > Pinaceae > Picea > Picea engelmannii. Next base: position 1,431,194 of record ML776893.1, on the reverse strand, counting down.
ACCCCTCGGCGATAGTTGTGGGGGTGAAATCCCCCCCACAACCATCGTTAGGGAATGGTGTCCAAGCATGACTGAAACAAACCCCTAAATCGGGAAGATAATCAGGGTCCACAACCAATAATATCCCACTTGGAGACTAATCAGAACAACTCCACTATTACTGTACCTGCTGGACTATACTCCACCTTGGACCTGAAAAATTTCTCATCTTGATCTTCATTCTTGAAGACCAACTAAAACTGAGCAGGAAATCAATTTCTCCTTGGTGACTCCCTTTGTTAACATGTCTGTAGAATTATGGCTAGTAATTATCTTTTCCAACTTTAAATGTCCATCTTCCAAGACAGATCATATGAAATGGTACCTGAGTTTTATATGATTAGTCTTTGAATGGAAGGTTGAGTTCTTTGCAAGATGAATGGCACTCTCACTGTCATAGTACAACCTGCTATTCTCCTGCTTCTTTCCCAATTCCTCCATAAACTTATGTAACCAAATCATTTCGTTACTAGCCTCTGTAGCAACAATGTACTCTTCTTTTGTTGTTGAAAGTGCAAAAACCTTTTGCAATTTCAAAATCCAATTTTGTGTTGTTCCACCTATAGTAAAAACATACCCTGTGGTGCTTCTCTTGCTATCTTTATCACCTTCCATATCTGAATCAACATATCCCTATAAAACAATGATTGAACCTCCAAAACATAATGCATAAGTAGAAGTACCTTTAAAATACTCAAGAATCCACTTTACTGCCTCCCAATGTTCTTTACTTGGACTGTTCATATACCTGCTCAAAATCCCACTCCATGTGCAATATCTGGTCTTGTGCAAACCATCGCATACATCAAGATGCCAATTGTTGATGAATAAGGAACCTTGGACATGTATTCTATCTCCTCCCATGTCTTGGGACACATTTCCTTAGTTAATTTAAAATGGATGGCCAAAGGTGTACTAACTGGTTTTGCATTCTGCATTATAAACCTCTCCAACACCTTCACTATGTACTCATCCTGAGACAATGTCAATTTGCAATTTTTCCTGTCTCTTGTTATTCTCATACCAAGGATTTTTTTTGCAGCACCCAAATCCTTCATTGAAAATGAATTAGCTAATTTCTTCTTGAGAACATTTATATCCTGCATATTAGACCTTGCAACAAGCATGTCATCTACATACAACAACAAGATAATATAGCTTCCATTTTCTATCCTTTTAAAATAAACACAGTGATCATAAAGACATCTACTATAACCTTGCTCTGTCATAAACCTGTCAAACTTAAAATACCACTACCTTGGAGCTTTGTTTAGGCCATACAAGCTCTTCTTCAACCTGCATACCAAATTTTCTTTCCCTTTGACCTCATACCCCTATGGCTGCTACATATAAATCTCTTCCGCCAAATCTCCATGGAGAAAAATTGTTTTTACATCTAAGTGTTCAAGATGCAAATCTTCTATTTCCATAAGACTTAAAATAGTCCTAATTGAAGTCATCTTAACAACATGATACAATATTTCATCAAAATCTATACCTTTCTTTTGTGCAAACCCCTTTACAACAAATCTAGCCTTGTATCACTTTTTTCCTCCATCTTCTTCCTTCAACTTGTAAACTCATTTATTATGTAATGCTCTTTTTCCTGTAGGCAACTGAACCAAGTCCCAAGTCTCGTTATTTACCAAGGAATCCATTTCCTCTTTCATTCCTTGCTCCCACTTCTTTTTAGTGTCTACCTGCATTGCCTCTTCATAACATTCTGGTTCACCATAATCAATCAACAATAAATAATACAATGAAGGAGAGTATTGTTCAGGGGCTCTACTTAACCTGATAGATCTTCTAACAACACTTGCAGGAGTTTGAGGTACTTGTTGCTCCTGTTGTTGTACATTTTGATTTTTTGGTATGGTCTTTCGAATTTCTTTTTCAATGATCTCATCAAGCACTGTGTATTCTAGTTTTTCATTTTCCTGTTTCTTTCCCTGCAACTGATCTTTGTACATGACCTTCTCATTGAATATGACATCTCTACTCCTAACGATTTTGTGATCTTCATAATCCCATAAGCAATAACCAAAATAATTAACATAATATCCAATAAAGGTATACTTCTTGGATTTGGCTCAAGCTTTGTTCTATTTTCTTTATCAATATGGACAAATGCTTCACAACTAAAAGTCTTCAAAAATAATAGTTTACCCTTTTACCCATNAATAACCAAAATAATTAACATAATATCCAATAAAGGTATACTTCTTGGATTTGGCTCAAGCTTTGTTCTATTTTCTTTATCAATATGGACAAATGCTTCACAACTAAAAGTCTTCAAAAATAATAGTTTACCCTTTTACCCATCCATTCCTCCTCTGGAATTCCACCATCCAAAGAGCTTGAATGTACTTTGTTTATAATGTAAACAACAATATCTACAAAATCTTCCCAGAACTGTAAGGGAAACACAACATGCAATCTCATACTCATTGCACACTCCATGATTGTCCTATTCATCCTTTCTGAGACACCATTTTCTTGTGGTGTTCTAGGAATTGTTTTCTCTCTATGAATCTCATGGTATGAACAGTAATAATCAAAATCATTGCTGCAATATTCACCTCCATTGTCTGATTTGAGACACTTCAACCTTTTTCCCGTCTCATTCTCAACCAAAGCTTTCCATTTCTTAAAAGTATCAAAAATATCAGATTTTTTTCGAACGCAATAAACCCAAGTTTTTCTAGTTGCATCATCAATAAAAGTAACATAATAACAAGAGCCACCAAGATATGATACTTGAGTTGGTCCCCATACATCTGTATGCACAATCTCTAACCTTTCACTCTTCTTTTATTTTCCAACTCTGTGAAATCTCACTCTCTTTTGTTTTCCACAAACACAATGCTCATAGAAATCCAAATCAATTTGTTTGAGATCTGGCAACAAATTCCTTTTGTGAAGTATCTGCATTCCCTTCTCACTGATGTGTCCAAGCCTTTGATTCCACAATGTTGTATCCACTCCTGTAGAAGATAAATAAATACAAGAGTGAGTATTACCAATACACAAATACAATGTACCTACCTTCTCTCCTTTTGCTATCATTAGTGATCCTTTGGTGACCTTCCACACCTTATATGTAAATATAGATATACAAACTTCACTTTCCAACTGCCCTATTGAAATTATACTTTTCCTTAGATATGGTACATTTCTTACCTCTTTCAATAACCATTGGTTTCCATTCTTTTTCTTTATTTTTACTTTACCCATTCCAATAATTTTGCATGGTGCATCATCACCCAAATGAACCTGTGCAAAATCACCTTCAACATAATCTAGAAAATGTTTCCTATGAGGTGTGGCATGAAATGAAGCCTCTGAATCTACTACCCAAGGCTCATAAATATTATCTAAAGAAATAATCAAAGCATCTTGTAACACATCACATGTTACATTTGCTTCCTGATTTTTCTCTTGTTGTCCATCTCTTTGTTTCTTTGAAGATCTGCAGTCTTTCTTCAAATGCCATTTCTTACCACAATTCCAACACTCTATATTTCCTAGTCTGGATTTGGATCTGCCCTTCCTAGAATTCCCATGGTTCCTCGAGCCCTTTCCTCTATGATTTTGTCTTCCCATGTTCTCCATGTTTAATGTATTACCTGATGTCTCACTTGTGCTTTTCCATCACATTTCCTCACTAAGGATAACACCAACAACATCTTCAAATTTTAGAGTGTTTGAACCAGAGACAGAGTTACTTACAGCCATGACCAAGCCATTCCAACTTTCTGGCAATGAACAAAGGATTAGAAGAGCCTTGACCTCATCATCAAAGTCCACTTTTACAGAACTTAGTTGATTAGTAACTGTATTAAATTCATTTAAATGACCTGCAAGAGACCCACCTTCTGACATCTTCATATAAAATAATTGATTCATTAAAAATGCCTTATTAGACGTCAAGGTTTTTTCATACAGTTTAGCCAATGTGTCCATCAACGCATTCGTTGTATTTTCTTTTGAAATATTGAAAGCCATCGACGCCTCCAGGCTCAATTGTATTGTTCCTAGTGCCTTTCTATCAAGAACCTCCCATTCTTCATCCTTCGTGGCCATCGACTTATTTTCTATTCTACCCAATGGTAGGAATAGATCCTTATGATATAAATAGTCTTCCATCTGCATCTTCCATAACTGATAGTTTTGGCCATTAAATTTCTCGACCTAAACTTTTCATCTTCCGCCATTGCTCCCACTGGAACCAGGAACCCTCTTTTCCTATGAGTTACCTTTGGCTCTGATACTAGTTGTTAGAAAAACAAAATCGCAGAGCAATAAAATAAAACAAATGCGGAAATAAAACACAGAAGATACACAATACAATAGAGACACATATATATGTGGTTCACCTAGTGTGGGCTACGTCCACCAAAGAAATTACCAGCTCCTTCCTTTTTAATATCCAACAAAATGAAGGGATACAACCTATTGCACATTCGTTGTAACTTCCTCTTGTTTCTCTCACAGTCTCCTCTCTCATAATACGATATTCACAATAATACTTAGCCGCAATACAATTCCCTCATAAGAGAGGGTTTCCTTCTAGGAAA
>ML776893.1:1408892-1425434 GCA_009831015.1 Picea engelmannii | reverse complement strand
TAAGTAATCATGACTGGGAGATTATGGTATGATTTGTTATAATAAGATTGAATGGAAATTCAAACTCTAAGACGATTTTAGCAATTATTTCACGCTAAAAGGTGCAACAATCAATTTAACTTGTGCGGGCAATATTTTCAATCGAGACATTAAACCCAAAACCTAAAGAAAATAAGCAAGTTGAAATAGATATACATTAAAAAACAACAAGCAAGTTCAATCATATATGCACTAAATCTTTATCATTTTTCTCACCTAGCAGCTTTGAACTCACAACCCACACAAACCACCACCATGAAATTAGTGCCTCCATAACACTCGGACTTAACTCAACATCTACAAAGCACCATGGCCACACTAGAACCATACCAAATTGTAAACAACCAACAACTAAACTAGAAAGACAATTGAAATCAAGAAAAAATAGGTAAATGCCAACCAACCCACGTGACCAAAAATGACAATGAAATAAAATAACCAAGTTCAATCATATATGCACTCAATCTTCATTGTTTTGCTTACCCAACATCGTTGAACTTGCAACCCCCACAAACCACCACCAACATATCAATGCCACCACAACTCCAGGACTCAACCCAATGTTTACAAAGCACCACAGCGACACCATAATCACATCGACTTGTAGACAACCAATAGAGAGGGCAAAAGAACCATTGAAAACAACAAGCATACTAAATGCCAAGCAGGGCAAATGACCAAAAAACCAATGCCAAATGAGCTCACAAACACATGAATGTTGATGTAAATGCGGGTGTCAAGGATCGGACCAAATAACAAGTAGAACATAGAATCAACAACCATGACATAAACACCAATACACTGGCTGAATACCAAGTAACACAAATGACTAACAACTACATCTCACAAAGGGTATGACGAATGCGATAACTCCCTCGTTGAATGCACCACAACTCCTTGATTGAATGCACCACATCTGTTGGAACAGTGAAAGCGAGTGTAGTGCAAATGCAAGCCCACCACTACGTCCAAGGCTCAAATAAACCATGCAAGATGTCACAAAAATATTTTTTCAAAAACCTAAAGTCCACTTTGCAAAACCCACTTATTAGCACGTATACAGACGCTTTAATAGAACAACACCAAAAAAATATGTCCCCCATAGGCACTTACCCAACAACGTTGAACTTACAATTGCCACAAACCATCATCAACATATCAGTGAGGCCATAACATTAGGACTTATCCCAATGTCTATAAAGCACGACAACCACACTGGAACTAGAGCGAGAGAACCAACAACCAGAAGGACCACTTAAAACACTAAGTAGACTAAATACTAAACAAGCCAAATGACCAAAAACCAATGCAAAACTAGCTCATAAATACATCAATGCCAGTGTGAATGCGTGAAACAAAACAAGCAAGTTCAAACATATTTGCACTGAACCTTCATCATTTTGCTTCCTTGACAACTTCAAAATTGCAACCCCCGCAAATCACCACCAAAATATTATTGCCACCACAACCCTAGGACTTAGCACAACATCTACAAAGTGCACCACACTAGAACCAGATGACTTGTAGACAACCATCAACTAGACTAAAAGGACCAAGCACTAAATATGACCAACAACTAGACCTCACCAATGGAATGTAGGCGTGACTGGGGTATCCACAATAACACAACTCCTTGATTCAATGCACCACAACTCCCACAACTCCCAAATTTAATGTGCAACCATGCCCACAACTTCACGATTCAATACAACACACCTCCCATAGCTCCAACGTTGATGCACCACAACCCCAAACCCATTGCCACATCAAGGCTTCAACAAACAAAGCAAACCTCAACAAAATATTTCACCGAAAACACAAAGCCCACTTTGCAAAACCCGCCTACCACCGCCTATACAAACATACTACTATAAGCGCGTCAATATCAGATGTTCCCCACAAAGACATAATAATAGTGGGAGAGTACATAGACGCATGGTCATGATGATCAAAACGTTTGTCTCGTGTTTTGTGCAAATCTAAAAAAAAGAGAATACCCCTAGGTGATGCCGAGAAATAAACGGATGTTTAGGATGTGGCCAAATGCTTAGAAGTTGGCGCATTCAACTTGGAAAGGAATGTTTAGAAGGTGGCCAAACGTTTAGCCTCATCTAACTTGGTTATGGTTAAAAGGTACAAACATAAATATAAAGTCAGGATCCTTAGTACAGATTTAATGTCGCCGGAATGATTGATTCTGATATTCAATTGATAAAATACAGTATCACATCTATACGATACAAGTTCATGAATATCCCGTGATCATAAACACTGGTAGATAATCCTCTGGACAAAGAATATAATATACAGCACTGTCGTCTTTGGAGGAACCATTTTCAAAATTCTATCTATTGACCCATGTATAAATTGCGAGGCTATTGAATGGCTCATACTTTAATAAAGTTTCTACTTTTGGAATACGGGGGAATATCATGGGGAATTCAAAAAGACGATCGGATTTGTTGGACAGAACCAAATTTTCGAAAAAATAATGAAAGCATGCATTGAATGATGCAAAGTATAGAACAGCTACCGAGGCCCGAAGTTGAGATTCCAACTTCAAATCAAAACAAATTCAACATATCAAAGACAATAATCGTAGGATTCGGCCTGACAAAACGATAATAAGATTTGAATTTTATGTTACCGTTTAATGGACCAAATCCTCGGGTTGGATTTGGGGTCTTGTACTCCCCCCTGCCAGTAATGGAAGCGATTGGGCTAGGGTTTCTCAGCCTGTTTACACAGATTCAGTTTCAGAATATGCTTTTTGGCTCTGGTCTCTAATGTCAAATCAATTGTCCTTTCAAACACCACTACGGCTGTATTGCATGAGTCGTCACATCTCTTGAGCACGGCATCCTAACGACAAGCCTCTAATAACTGTGCGTCTAGTCTCCTTTCAGTCAATTGTAATTAATTATAGGAAAGCTGTACTCTGCTGTTCATGCCAAGACCCACTCTATTTAAGCCTCTTGAGCTTCATGATTTTCAGTCACGGATTGAAGCTTTTATCATGGGAAGCTTGTCTGGCCGATTTGGTGTTGTTGGGGACTATGAACGAGCAAGGATTTTAACGAGCTGGATGTTTTGTCGAGAGTAAGCGGCAAAAGGGTGTTTAGCTGAATGTTTTTTCTTTAGGACTTCTGGGCCTTTTTCAGTTCTCAAAATTCTTCTGGATTTTGCTATTTAAGGTTCTCTGTGTGTGCAATATGCTGTATTTTTTTCTGGTTCGAGGTTTTCTATATTTTCTGTTTGTTGTTACTGGGATCTCTATCCCTTTTTCTGTTCCCAGCTGTCTGTTATGTAGTTTGCTTAGGTATTTGAACGTTGTATGAAGATTTGTGTTTCTTTAAGGTGTTTTGTTTTTGATAGAAATTAGGAGGAGAGATGACGGGGCGCTCCCTTCAGTCCAACCAAGGGCTGTGTGGGGATGATTCAACTGCTGGTTCATGGATTCTATTGTCTTGTCATGTTGGTGGAGCTGGCTAGATAATGGTGTGCATGACACAGGAGTTGTATTGCCACCATGCGACTTTTACTTGGATTGAAGGGAGCTCCTCGAAGGCCCCCTACTTTCATTAGAATTACATTTCATCATCCTACTGTATAAACTGAACGGTATATTCGTTGGCATTGGTCTGTCCTAATCAGGTGAGCTTGTAGCTTGGTTAACCCTAATGTTATAATAATAAAGTCAGTGTTAATTTTTACTTTTGTCTATGCCTACACGCTCAATATATTCTGACTAATTAGAGCTGTTGAGAACATGCGACGTCTACAGGTGAAGCTCACGAGTGCGAGGCTGGATGTTACGTCAGCTTATAGTGCTCTATGGTGATCGCTCCTTTGCAAGTGCAGAAGTCACATTATGTCTATATTATTGTGGACCCGATGTTGTAAGACCTCCATGGAAGGCACTTATAAAAAGTCTCTTCAAAGTTCTGTAGCTTGATTTAACGACTAAAATACGATGGTGGTCGCTTTTTCAGCCTGTCTATATATATATATTCAAGTTTGAGTGTGATTTTCTGTTAAATAATAAATTATCATGCGTGCCAATCGATGGCAATGAATGGTTTTACTTCTGTTTCGGTGCAAAATCAAGCTGATTACGAATAATATCTCCATGCTTGACTCGTAATTGTTTAATTCTTGCATTTTACTATATTCAAAGTCGAAAATTACATTGTAAAGCGAAGACGCCTGGTTGAAATTTCATCTAATCTAGTCGATATTATTGTTGTAAATAAATTATACAATTTAAAGCTTCACAATGGTTTCATCTAACCACAGATAACTATGGTTTGCGAGTGCAGAATTAACTAGAAGAATTTAACGATCATTTATCGGTGTAGAAACCATATTGAATAGCACATCTATGTTAGGTTTACATTTCGACATTTGTCTTTTCTTTTGAATAGCAGACAGCAGATCATAGGTATATTAATATATATTATGGATGGCCTAATAGGTATTGAGCGACGTGCCAATGTCATGCTGTCAGTAAATCTCAACCCTGTAACCGATGTAGGCCTGTGTTTTTTTATGAGTTTTTAATGCAATTTATTTATTTACATTCCAGATTTTTATCTTGCTTCTACTTTAATGAGTCTTTCATAGAGATAAAGATATCAATCTCCCTTTCCACTCAGTATTGAGTGCACCTTCGTTTTTAATGTTTAAATGTATGTTTTAGAACACGTTATACTTGAATTGTACATAAAATGAGAGCTTTCCAGATGGTTAATCTTTGCTTTTGTTTGCATGTAATTGTTCTTACCAGTTGTCTGAGACTAACAAATTATAAACTGGATATTTGTTCTTACCAGTTGTCTGAGACTAACAAATTATAAACAAATTATAAACTGGATATTTTAACATTTATAACATATTATAAGATTTATATAATTATAGATAACTCCAAATAATTAGGAAACATTTTGTTGAAGAAAGAATAGATATTTTAACTTTCAATATGATTATAAAACAATAAATCATTATTTTATTCAGGAAAGCAAAGATAGAAAACGTACTGCTATGATTGGATTTAATTCTAGAGATGTGTAATGTTAACTTCTCACATTTTGAGAAACATTTTTCATATAAATAGAGTTTAAGTGTCAACTTCTCACATTTTGAAAAACATCTTGCATAACAATAATCCTAAGTTTTTGTTGAACAATTATCCAACATGGTCTTAGAACTACCTAACAAAACAAGAGCTTTATCTGTACTTTAGTTTTCATGACAGATCGTCCGAACTGTCCAAGACTAACAAATGGTATGAAAAGTACTCTCACAGAAGAAGGGAACATTTTCTTCAAGGAAAGAATATATCCAGACATTCAATATAATTAAAAAAATGATTTTCTTCAATATCTAATTTTAGAGATGCCCTTGAATTACTTTGTGGGTTTTTGGAAGTTATCTGAATATGCCAAATATTTGTTAAACAAAAACCTGATTTTTCTGGATGGAAGATGTTTTTATATCTGAAATTAGATGTGCGTCTGGTAACCTGTGTCTGTCTTTTCCCACAGCTTCATTGCTTTCTAATTATATTGAATATTAGAATATCTCTTATTTCCTCGAAAATATCTCATCTCGTGGCAAAAGCCCAGAAAAATCAATATGCCCACCAATGATTCTCAATCTAAAATCTTAATCTTCATATCAAACAAAACATTTTATAAGACCAAACTATTGTGAGAAAACCACATTTTATACATGTTCAAGACCTACTTGAGCGGTTATTGGAAGACTAAAACCCTTACATTTATTTATTTTCGAACCCAATTTTTAAAAAAGAACTTGCAAAATCGGGAGTCTGCCACTTAAAGAGATGAAGCGAGTTTCAAACAGGGCCACTGACAATTCAATTTGAAATGAACGAGCATAGCGGTAGATTTGAAATGCTTCTGTTGAATAACAGACGTGATTTGTGTTTGCTGTACTGAGCCTGCACTGCGATGTCTGTTGCTCTCCCAAGACTCCCATTTGCTGACAGAAGAAAGCAAGGACCATGGCTAAGATTCAGATCCCGAAACCTGCATTTCTGAAAATTTTGCCAGTGGACCACTTCCACGCTGCATTCAGTCATTCCTTTTGGAACTTGTTTTCTAATTTTTTCGGTGTCCAGCGGTGAGCCTCCAAGGAAGTTTTCGCATTTATCTTTTTGGCTGATGAATAATTGCGGTGTCCAGCGGTGACTATCCAGGGAAGTTTTCGCATTTATCTTTTGGCTAATGAATACTTGCGCAGACATTGTTTAACTGTTTTACTAATTGTTTTTTTTATTGGAATTTGAAATGGTTGTCTTGGTTTTTTTTTATTGGAATTTGAAATGGTTGTTTAACTGTTTTACATACATTTGTAAGAAGTCATTTTTTAAGTAATTATTTTTAGTTGCTATTTAAAATTTATTTTTGAATAATAGAAATAAATATTTAAATTTAAAATTTATTTTTGAATAATAGAAATAGATATTAAATTGTATATAAATAATCATTTAAATCTACTAATTTAACAATTTCTAATCAAATTTTAAATATTCTCCAATAAAAAAAATTCACTTACAAATGTTTGTAAACTACTTGTAGGCATGTTTGTCAATCAAAGCATTTAAGCTTTTAATTAATATAAGCAAGTTTTTGTGAATTTTGAAAAATGTACTACATTATTTCCCTTTCATAAATGTTTGGCTATGGACACATACGTGGCAATCTCAGTGGTTTAGCGTGAACCATACCTTTGCTTATGAACCAGATCTTTTCTATATTTCTCCAATTTTCAAATACCAAGCTTACCATTGATACTTCTATTAAGAGGATTGATATGCATTCAATTAGTAAAGTAATTTGTAATATTTTAGATATAAAAAATATGCAGAAATAAAATGTTAGAAATGGTAGATGAAAAATAATATAATTAAAATAACACCATAATAATATTAAAATGATAATGGAATAATACTAGAAAGATGAACAACAATATAATGATATTAACACCATAATAATACTGAAATGATAACATAATAACATAAGAAAGAACACTTCGATTACTAAGAGCAATATTCATGGGTTTTTTCGAAGGGGCAACCTCCACTGGAGTAGAGATCTATTACAATAATATCCAAGCTAGGGTTCTCATACCCTCGACTCCTATTTATACTAAATATGTCTATCAAGAGAACCATCTATAGGAAGATCATTCTAGAAGCGGAAGCTTCTATTAGAGATTCTTACATTTGATTTATTCTACTTTATTGCAAGGCCTTATTAATATCGAACTTTATTACATCGAAATACATTGTTCTACTCACGTAAGGGCTTAGGTCTCTGACATGTCTGCCCCCTTAAAAACAATCTTGTCCTCGAGGCTTGAGATGTGGAAATTATTGCAAAATGGTAGCTGGTTCCCAAGTGGCATTTGCTGGAGTTGTATCTTTCCATTGGAATAACACTTCCTTGATGGTTCCTTGACGCAGGCAATGTTCACGCTGGTCCAAAACTATTTGTGGTTGTAGCCAAATGGAGCCTTCTTTGTCCAACTCAGGAAGATTAGTTTGAGTTTGGCACTTAGTTCCAATCACCTTTTTCAAGCATGAAACATGAAAAACATGATGTAGTTTAAAATGACTGGGAAAAACTAATTGATAGGCCACCTGCCCCACACACTTGAGAATTGTATAAAGACCATAAAATTTGAGCGCTAACTTCTTACAATGGTCAACCTTGAGGGAATTTTGCTTGTAAGGTTGCAATCGAAGAAACACCTGATCCCCTTCTACAAATTGACGTTCAGAGCGACCTTGATATACTTGTTGCTTTATGTGATTCCGAGCCATGACCAAATTTTCTTTGAGGGTACGGAGAATAGCCTTTCAAACTATAAGCGTTTGGTCAACTGCCTAGACCTTCGAGACACTTGGTAAATATGAGAAAACTGAAGGTGGCTTTTGTCCATAGACCGCTTCAAAAGGAGTCATGCGTGTAGTTGTATGGTATGAAGTGTTGTACCACCATTCAGCTTGGGGTAACCATTGAGCCCACTGATTTTGATTTTTTGATGCAAAACACTTTAGATATGTTTCCAAACACTTATTGACAACTTTACCCCATCCGTCTCGGATGATAAGCTGTGTTGAGATGTAATTGGGTGTCTTGTAGCTTGAATAGTTCTTGCCAAAAATTGCTGGTGAAAGTTGGGTCATAAACAAAAACAATAGAATGCGGCATGCCATGAAGCTTGAAGACCTAATCCATGAAACATTGAGCCACTGTGGATGCTGTAAATGGGTGTTGAAGAGCACATAAATGAGGATACTTGGAAAGGAGATCAACTACCACCATGATGACTGATTTATTATCCGATTTAGGTAAGGCTGTAATAAAATCCATAGAGATATCCCTACAAATAGTAGGTGGAATTGGAAGGGGTTGCAGTGTGCACGAAGATTTGACTGTTTCTCCCTTGTTGCGTTGACATACATCACATTCGGCCACAAAATTATGAACGTCTTGTTTCATACCATCCCAGAAAAAAAAACGTTTGACCCTATCATAGGTTTTGGTAAACGTGGAGTTCCGAGTTGTGGGTGTAGCATGAAGCTCAGAAAACACCGTGGGTTTAAGTTTTGACTGTTTACTTAAATACAAACGACCTTTGTATCGAAGCTCATCCTAGAGCCATGAGTACCCTAGGGAAACAAGAGAATTCGACTGCAATTGTTGTATCATATGCGAACTTTTGGGATCATGTAGCCATTCCTCGCGAACGGCTTGGAGCCAATCTGGTACAATGAAGGAGAGAGAAAAAGGGAGCCTTCATCTTCATATTTTCGAGAAAGTTCATCGGCCACCACATTGTCTTTGCGTTTCTTGTAAATGATCTCATAATCATATCCAAATAGTTTAGTCACCCATTTTTGTTGCTCCGGGGAGGAAATGCGTTGTTCTAGAAAATACTTGACGCTTTGATGGTCTGTCTTAATTTGGAAGCGTTGCCCCAATAGATAAGGGCGCCACAAATCAACGACATGAATAATAACCAACATTTCCTTTTCATAGATTGATTTTCCAAAATTTTGTTCACACAATTGTTTGTTGGTAAAGGCCAAAGGTTGCATAAGGACATCACCAATACCTTTCCCTGAAGCATCACATTCTAAGACAAAGGTCTTTGTGAAATCAGGAAGGGTCGGGACTGGAGTGGTGTACATGGCCATCTTCAAGGTTTGAAAAGCATGAGCAACTCCTGAGGTCCAAGTGAAATAATTCTTTTTAAGGAGTGTCACAATCTTTCCATAATTCTTAACAAACTTGCGATAATAACTGTTAGGCCCAGAAATCCTCGCAAGCTTTTGAGAGTCTTTGGGTGAGGCCAATCTTGCATAGCCTCAATCTTTTTAGGATCCACCCTGACACCGTTCTTTCCAACAAGATGGCCCAAGTACTTGACTTTTGAGACGACAAAAGAACATTTAGATTGTTTCAGGAAAAGTTGGTGCTGAGAGAGTAGATGGAGAACTTGGTCCACATGAGCAAGGTGGTTTGTCCAAGTTTTTCTATAGATGAGGATATCATCAAAGAAAACTAAGACATATGACGGAGAAATGGGCGAAAGACATGATTCATGAGGCTTTGGAAGGTGGAGGGGGAATTACACAAGCCAAAGGGCATGACCAAAAACTCATAGTGGCCCTCATGAGTTCTAAATGCAGTCTTAGGAATGTCTACCTCTTTCATACGGATCTGGTGGTAGCCAGAACGAAGATCAAGTTTAGTAAAGAACTAGACGCCACTCAGTTCATCCAAGAAGTCATCAATGACACGAATGAGAAATTTGTCTTTAATGGTGAGTTTGTTGAGGGCGCGGAAGTCAGGACACATGCACCAAGAACCTTCTTTCTTCAGGACCATGACCACAAGAGAAGAGTAGGGGCTCGTACTAGGGCGGATAACGCGTGCGTTGAGCAGTTCTTGCACCATTTTCTCAATTTAATTTTTTTGGGAAAATGGGTGACGATAGGGACTAATATTGGGAAGGAGGCTTCCCGGTATGAGGGGAATGAAATGATCATGAACACCACGGGAAGGCGAGAGTCCCCGGGGAGTGGAAAAGACCACTTGATGTTTAGAGAGGATGGATTGGAGGTCTTGCAGCACATAAGGTGTCTTAGTTGCCTGTATGTCATGGAGTTGGGAAATAACGCCAGAATGACCTTTTTTTAGCAGCTTTTCCATGTGATGGGAACTAATGATCTCCGGTGAACCGACGGTGATGCCTTGGAACCTATATTTTTGGCTCTCCTGGTCGAATTGCATGGTTAATTCCTTGAAATCCATGAGAATGGGACCCAAAGTCCTTAGCTAGTCTACACTCAACACAATGTCACAACTGTTGATGTCAATAACAAACATATGATATTTCAGGTGGTAGTCACCAATTTGGAGACGCACATTTTCACAACGCCCTCCACATTTCATGGAGTCGCCATTGGCAATCATGATTTGGAAATTATTGAGTGCATTGATATAGCAATGAGTTTCTTGGGCAATGCGGCGATGGATAAGATTATGGGTGTTGCCACTATCAACCAAAGTGATGGCATTCCTATGCTCGATGTAACCAATTAGCTTGAGGGTTTGGGGAGGAGAGAAACCAGTGAGAGCATTTAGGGAAATGATCGGTTCTACTTTGGGAGGGTCTGAGGGAGGGGTTATACTTATGGTTTTAGGTGACTTAGACACAAGGGGAGTTTCAACATCCTCTTCTAAAACATCCTCCGAGATGGCCATAATTTTTTTTTGTTCTTTACATTTGTGGCCCGGAAAATATTTGTCATCACAATTATAATAAAGGTCTTTGAGTTGGCGTTCAACCATTTCAGCTCTGCTCAATTTTTGGATCTTTAATGAAGGAGAGGGAGGAATGATATTGACTGGTTTAGTGCGAGTAATAAAGAATAGTTTTCGGTTTTGAGAAGATACAACATGTTGTATTTCTTTAGCGCTTTTAGTAGCGTCCACCCAACTTTGAGGACGAGCCATGAGGACATGGGAACGAATCTCATCCTTGAGGCCATTGATAAAACATTCTCGGAAAAAGGCATCAAAGATGCCCTATGTCTGAAAAACCAGGGGCTCAAAAGAAACTATAAAATTTTCCATTGTTCCAGATTGTTTCAACTTTGTCAAATGTCCTAAATGGTTGGTGTCAGTGTCAAAGCGTTCATAAAGTTCTGCCACAAAGTGTGTCCAAGCAATATACCCTTGACGAGAAGTTTTTCTCCATTGTCACCATTGACAACATTCTTGATCTAGATGGAGAACACCATACCGGAGTTTGGCCAAGTCATCTGTAATGCCGTATAAAGATAAATAATGTTCCATTTGGGTTACCCAACCACTGGGATCCGAGCGATCAAATTTGGTCACATGCACCCGCGGAAGGCGTAGATCATGCTGAAAGTGATGGGGCTGAGAATTATGGGAATGAGAGGAAGTTTCAGCTTTGGTATGTGGGGGTGGGTCAGATAAAGGGTTATTTGCAGGGATATGCAGCTTGGTGCAGATCATCGAAACGACAGATTCAAGCTGGGTAATCATGTCTTGTTTGAGTTCCTCAATTGAGGTGACGAAGGAGAAGTGCATGGTTGTATTGATGGTGGCATCATTGGCACTGACCTGTGTCACTTCTTGGTGGGTCTCTGTGAAATTAGATTGCAAGGTATTGAGGCGAGCTTCCAAGTCTTGGCTATGGGTATGGGCCATGATGATGAGAGAATCGAAATGGGGTGGGTGGGGTCAATTTTTTTTCTAAAAAATGATATGTATGAATGTGATAAGGACGAAGAGGTAAATCCAATGGAATAGGTCTCAAATAATGGTGCAAAAATTTTCAAACTTATTTTATTTTATTTTTATTTTTATTTTTTTTACACCTGCAGAGTTATACTCCAGTTTGAAGAATAATGCAGTGATGAAATGCCAAAATCCTTAACCAGGAATAAATGTGTAGTGATTTGGCAACCTGAACACAGTTGCACGGTAATAGATCTTGGGTGTTTTATTTTTTATTTTTGTTTCCGTCCCCAAGGGTTAGGTATTCAATGGTTCTACAGATAAGAGTTTGCCCTATGCTATAGCTCTCTCATATACATATGGGGTCCAACAGTAGTACTCGACCAAATATCTTAGGGAACTAACTAAGGAGGCTAGACCATTCCCTTAGCCGGACTACCCGACTACTCAGATACTAGAGAGTATCTTCCCGAGTGTTGTTCTCGGTGGCACTATAGTGGTCAGGTGACCGATTGATTTATCTAAAAAGGGCTTCAGGAAATCTAGGCAGATCCGTACACAGGTGTTGTCTGATGCGCTACCACTCGAAGGGGTACCAACATGGGTTACAAGGGTGGCCAACATATGTGCGCTTAAAAACCACTTGTATTTCCTACGTGTATGAGTCCCTCAACCATGGGTTTATGTGCGTAACGATAGATCTCAGACACCAAAATACGTCTCTACCCTGAAAAAAAATTAACCTACAATTTTCTGTCAAGGAAAGTGCTATGGCTAAAAGACGCCGAAATACGTTTCTACAAAAAATTTAACCCACAATTTTCTCCCAAGGAAAGTGCTCTGATACCACTTGTATTATTTTAGATATAAAAAGTATGCAAAACATAAATAAAATGATAGAAATGGCAAATGAACAACAATATAATGAGAATAACACCACAATAATATTGAAATGATAACAAAATAACACCAGAAAGAACACTTCGATTACTGAGAGCAATGTTCATGAGCCTCTTCAAGGGGGCAACCTCCAGTCGAGCAGAGCTCTATTACAATAATATCCAAGCTAGGGTTCTCATACCCTGGACTCCTATTTATACTAAATATGTGTATCAAAAGAATCATCTAGAGGAAGATCCTTCTAGAAGCAGTAGCTTCTATTAGATCTTCTTACATTCGATTTATTCTACCTTATTGCAAGGCCTTATTAATATTGACCTTTATTACATCAAAATACATTGTTCTACCTAAGTAAGGGATTAGGTCCCTAACAAAATTGGTTTTTTTAAAGAAAAAGTGTATAATTTAGTACGAATCCTAATTTTTCTATATTTTCAATTTCCAAATATCAAACTTTATTATCAATACTTTGTTATTGATCTTAGTAGTTAAAAAAAATCAATATATATTTAATAACCAATTAATATTATATACACTAGAATATATCGCTAGATTTAAAGTACATATCTCAATATATATATTTCTTAATATTAAGAGACACGTAATGTTCATATGCCTTTGTAAAATGATAATGCAATGCTTTGTGGTGTCTAAGTCGTGAATACCTTCTTGGTGAGCTACTTCTAACATGATAAGTTTAAATATGAGACTTTTTCGTTCAGAGTATTATCGGAATTTAGCAATCCTATTGCCTTGGTGAAACTGCAATTATTGCAGTTCTAAATATATAGATGAATCCACGGCTTTGAAAAAAACTTTAATCCACCAAAATTGTACAATCTGAATAACCAGTTGGCAATTCCAATTCTATCCATTCTTTTAAATTTGGATAACGGATTGCCAATTTCAATTCCATTATTCTTTTAAGTTTTTCAGTTTTAAGTCAAACTTATTTAAAAAACTCAGGTCAATTCAAACAAATTGAAAAAGTCTCATGTTTAAACTACTCTGCTTTAATATATCAAAAAGTTCAACTAACTAAAGTGGAAATTCTCTCCAGAGATATCAATTCGTTGATAACATTTGTAACGCAGTGATTCAATGTATGGGGTTCGAGTTTGGCAGCGAAAAAGCTCCAAAAGTATATTACAACTATGCTTCTCAACACAACACAATTCTGTACCTTTCTCTCCAACGTTGGAACCATCTCTAATTAGTTGGACACCGCTCCAGATTCACAATTCTGTACCTTTCTCTCCAACGTTGGAACCATCTCTGATGAGTTGGACACCGCTCCAGATTTTATATTGTATCATTGTCGCTTTGATCAACGGACTATGCTTTCCCGTGGCCCGGCCCGGCCCGGCCCTACTCGTCCTCAGAAATAGAAGAATTGCACGGTGTGCTTGATATTGGGATTGGTTGCTGCTGGTAATTGATGCAGTCTTGTTAATCATTTGACATGATTATATATATATATATATATATATATATATATATATATATAAAAGGTGGATTAGTGTTTAGATATAAATTGTCTGACT
The DNA here is from genome assembly GCA_009831015.1 of Picea engelmannii. NCBI lineage: Eukaryota > Viridiplantae > Streptophyta > Pinopsida > Pinales > Pinaceae > Picea > Picea engelmannii. The sequence goes on along the minus strand of ML776893.1, from coordinate 1,411,144 downwards.
AAATAATGCATACAAAATGAATAAGTTGTTTTCTAAAATAAATTAAATTGTTGTAAGCCCTAAATTTTTTTTGTTATAAGCTTTCAATCATAAACAATTAACTGTTTAGGTTGTTCAATCATGAGCAACTAACTCTTTAGGTTGATCAATCATGCTCAACTAACTATTTAGGTTGATCAAAGTTGAATGCAACCTTTTTGTGCAATTACCTGAATAATAATTTCTTCTTTCTTTATGCATGGATTGTAAACCCGATTATCTGATATTGTGATTTAATCGTTTGCTATATTGTTATGTTATTCTAATTGAATGATTATTTAGTCCATAGATAGGCTTGCATAGATCCTTCATTTGGTATCAAAGCTAGTTGTTGTTTTAGGGTAATCATGTGAAACTCTAATTCATTGCCCATTCTAGAATTTAATGAAAGTTATTATGATTATTGGTGCATCACGATGATGACCTTTTTGATAGGAAAAGATCTATGGGAGATTGGAAAAACCGGTTATGGAGATTTGATAAAATAAATATCCAGTGTTATTATTGTAAAATGTATGATCATATTGAAATGGATTGTAGATTAAAAAAAAGTAATAATAATAAAGGTGTTAATTATGCTCAAGAAGGTGATGAAGCCTCTCCAAACAACTTTTTTTTATCTTATGACAAAGCTAAAAATGACACTAAATATATTTGTTTTATTTAGATTCAGGGTGTTCTAACCACATGTCAGGAAATAAGGAGCTCTTTTCTACAATGGATGAGAGTTTCAAATCCAAGATCAAGCTGGGGGATGACAAAGCATTGGAGGTTTCTGCAAAAGGAGCTATGGAAGTCCATATTAAAGAAGGTATGAAAAGTTTTAAAGACATTTATTACACTCCACAATTAAAGCATAATTTATTGAGTGTTGGCCAATTGTGTGAGAAAAATTATAAGGTGGTGTTTGAAAATCAACAATGTACAATTTATGATAAGAATAAAAACAATATGGTGGTTAATGCCAAAGAATAAGATGTTCACATTGATGTTTGGAGAACATAACAACCATCTTGCCAATATGACATATGAAGAAAAACGTTGGTTGTGGCATCTCAGGTATGGACATTTGAATTTTCATAGTCTAAAGCTTCTAACATCAAAATAATTAGTTTATGGTTTGCCTAAGGTTCAAGAACAGAAGGAAATTTGTGAAGGATGTGCTAAAGGAAAACATGCAAGAGAGAAATTTTCAAAAGGAAATGCATGGAGGGCCCATTATCCACTTTAGTTAGTTCACTCAGACATTTGTGGTCCTATGCAGACAAAGAGTTTGGGTAAGTCCTCATATTTTATTACTTTTATAGATGATTACACAGAAAAGTGTTAGGCTTATTTTTTGAAGACTAAGGATGAAGCCTTTGATACATTCAAGAGGTTTAAAGCCCTTGTGGAAAATGAAAGAGGTTGCAAAATCAAGTGCTTAAGGACGAATCGTGGAGGAGAATTTTGTTCAAAATATTTTTAGAATTATTGTGACATGAATGGAATAAAAAGACAACTCACCACTTCTTACACACCTCAAAAAAATGGAGTAGCAGAGAGGAAAAATCGTACAGTGGTGGAAATGGCAAGAAGTATGTTACAAACCAAGGGATTAAGCAATTATTTTTGGGGTGATGTAGTGTAACGACCCCTTCGTTATGTCTATGAATAGCGAAGTACAATAGGAAAAAATTTCTTTTTTTCTTTCTTTTTCTTTTTAACAAATAAGAAATTAACAACATCACCTAATTCATATCAATGCAAAAACACATGACATCATAACTAAGGTGACACATGATCAGAATATAAAACAAACTCTACAATATCATTGCGGAACGAAATTGCAAACTATAATGCCAACCAATCTCATCATATTATCACCAATAACAAAAATTTTGCCGAATATAAAACTGCTTCCTACTTCACCATTAAAATCATACCGTTGCCACTCGCCCGCTTCGGAGACGTCCCTCGCGCTGTGCCACTTCCCTCGCTCCATGCCGCTTCTGCTTGCTGACCAAAGAAAGCTCACCGGTACCTCCCAGCCAAACGCTAGGGGTACTCCGCTTCCCCCTTAGCCCCCCGAGCCGCAAAGGGGCCACACAAGAACTAGAGATAGACTAGCGTCTCAGCTCGCCTCCACGGCTGAGCTACCACTCCAAACACAGCTGAGATATACCCAACTCCTCACAAGCAACCCGTCAAGCCACAATTCGGTAGCGTAACGT
>ML776893.1:1386003-1398364 GCA_009831015.1 Picea engelmannii | reverse complement strand
AAACAACTCAAATAGCCCACTCCCTGACTCAATCCGGAGTCCAAGGGAGTTCCACCGATGCCTATGCATCCTCAAGGTCCGAAACCCTGCACACTCAATGAAACTGAGTCAATAGCACCTGTATATAGCAATAGTAAAACATCTTGTCATCAATCATGACGCATCATCATCAAGGTTAAGTGGTTCATCATCATAAAAATCYAGATCACTTGCGAGCAAGTGTCCTCAAAGAATAAGTTTTGTCAGTGCGCCAGAGCGGGATGTTACATGTAGTTGCTACATATGTATATATTCTCAATCAATGTCCCACAAGTGCACTTTATATGATGAATCCATATGAAGCTTGGTATGAAAAAAAGCCTAATGTTAGTCATTTCAGATTCTTTGGTTGTGTAGCCCATGTCCATGTAGTTGATCGAAAGAGACAAAAGTTAGATCCAAAAAGTGAGTCATGCATTTTTGTTGGATATAGCGAACAAAGTAAGGCTTACACTTTGTATAATCCCCTCACTAATATAATTTTTGTGTCAATAGATGTGATTTTTGATGAAGGGGGAGTTTATGGTCATAAAAAATTCCATGATGATATGTCTAAATCTGTTTTGGATAGGGATATTATTGATGATATTGATAATGAGCATCCCACTAATATTTCATTTCCAAGTGCTACAAATACACCAAGTAGCCCCTCATATAATTCTTTAGTTCCAAGTGCAAGCCCAACATCAAATTCAAGTTTTGCAAGGAAGGTAATAAGATTAAGTGACATTTATCAAAGGAGTAAAGGTCCAACACATGAAGAAAATCCAATAGATGAAACAATAATTTTTTCTTTACTTTCCAAGGCTGATTTTGAACCATCGTGTTTTGAAGATGCATGTACTAATGAGGTTTGGGTGCAAGCAATGCAAGAAGAGATAGATTATATTCAAATGAATGATACTTGGGAGCTTACAGAACTTCCACGTGACAAGAAAAATATTGGTACTAAATGGGTCTACAAGACTAAGTACAATAGTGATGGGAGTGTTGAAAGACACAAATGAAAGATTAGTTGTTAAAGGCTTCACACAAAGGTATGGAATTTATTATGAAGAAACATTTTCACTAGTAGCAAGATAAGAGACTGTTAGAATGATGATTTCATTAGCATCTCAGAAGAAATAGAGCATTCATCACATGGATGTGAAAAGTGCCTTTTCTAATGGGTAATTAGAAGAAGAAGTGTTTGTGGAACAACCACAAGGTTTTGAAGTGCAAGAAAAATAACATCAAGTATACAAGTTGAAGAGGGCTTTGTATGGCCTCAAGCAAGCACCAAAAACATGGTATGCTAGGATTGATGGATATTTTCAGGAGAGTGGCTTCAATAGAAGTAAAAGTGAACATACACTTTACTACAAACAAGAAGGTAATGATTTTCTTATTGTAAGTCTATATGTTGATGACTTATTATATATGGGTAGTAGTTCTAAGATGAAGGATGAATTCAAAATGCTATGATGAATGAATTTGAGATGAAAGATTTGGGTCTCATGCAATATTTTCTGGGTATGGAGGTTTATCAAAATGAGGATGAAATTTTCCTTTGTCAAACAAAGTATGCAAAAGATATGTTGAATAAATTTGATATGGTAGATTGTAAACCAACCCCCACTCCAAGTGCTAATGGAATTGTGTTGTGTAGAGATGATGGTGCTGAAATAGTTGATGAGGCAAGATACAAAAGTATTGTTGGAAGTTCGATGTTTCTAACCCACACAAGACCTGATATTGTTTATTTAGTTTATCTTGTTTCCAGATACATGACAGAGCCATCTAAAATACATATGAAGGCAACCAAGAGGATTTTGAGGTATGTGAGAGGAACTCTAAATTTTGGTGTTCATTACTACACTTCTAAAAGGTTTAATCTTGTTGGATTTAGTGATTCTGGCTCGGGAGGTAGTTTGGATGACCGAAAGTCTACATGTGGAAATTGTTTCTCTTTTGGTTTGGGTTTGATTACTTGGAGCTCAAATAAGCAAAGTATAGTTTCACTTTCATCCACATAAGCACAGTATGTTGCAGTCACCTCAGTAGGTACACAATCATTATGTCTTAGAAAAGTTTTAGAAGAAATTGGAGAGAAACAAATTCATCCTAGAATGATATTTTGTGATAACACTAGTGCCATCAAATTGGCCAAGAATCAAGTCCATCATAGTAGGACAAAACATTTTGATTTAAAGTATCACTTTATTAGAGATTTGGTGCAAAAAAAGGAAGTAGAACTAAGGTATATAAAGAATCAAGAATAACTTGCAGACATTTTCACTAAGGTAGTTGCTAAAGTCTAGTTTTGAAACTTCAAGATCAGATCGTGAGCCCTCTCAACATCAAGGGGGAGTATGTTGGTAATTGATGTAGTCTTGTTAATCATCTGACATGATGCAATATATTTGCAGTTTTCTTTTCTGTCGATTAGTGTTTAGATATAGATTGTCTGACTAAATAATGCATGCAAAATACATGAGTGGTTTTCTATAATAAATTATTGTAAGTGTTCAATCAAACTGTTTGTTCTATGAGGCTATGCATTGTTATAAAGATCAAGGTTGATCAGAGTTGAACGCAACCTTTTTTTTTCACTACCTGAATACTAATTTCTTTTTTATTTATGCATGGATTGTAAACCTGATTCTATGATATTATGATTTAATCGTTTGCTATATTGTTATGCTATTCTAATTGAATGATTATCTAGTCCATAGATATGCCTTGATAGCTCCTTCAGTTGCTAACCCTAGAAACCCTATATCCATTGAGAATAAAACATAAAACCTTGCAAATTCCAAGAAAACAATTGTTATCCACACAACAGGGCCAAGACGACTTGCTAAAGAAATCAAACTGAACTCTTACCAGAGCTCATTGTTGTCTCCGATATTGCAATTCAAATTTTCAGCGATCTTGATAGACAAAATAATCACTGATGGAAACATATTTAGAACAAATTCAAAAAATGAAGGTATACTGAAATATCAAGGGGTAATCCTTAAAGCATTGTTCGAACGATAGACATAGAAAAATTCCAAAAAACGTAAAATCATAAAATTCGAAATTCAACACACTTTCTTGTGTTGAAAAATTTCCCCTCATGAATTTGTAGCACTAAATGTGAACTTCAGCAAGAACGAAACATTTGAAAACTTAAAAAAACCATGAATTGACCCTGCCTTGAACACGAGGACGCCCTGTTGGTGTTCACAATAGATTCAAGAAAGAGACCTAGAGTATGTATCGTTCCCTTTCATGTAAGAAAGAAAAGAAAAGACAGGAGAAAAAAGAAAAAGAAATCTGAAGTTGCTTGAGTTGGAGGATTACAAACTCTCTAAAAGTGGCATATCAAATATGAAGTCTCTAAACGTGGTGGATCAAATATGAAGGATGAGGTTATATTTCATTTTGAAGGGCCTTATGATGGATATATGGCCCTTTTATCTTCACAACCTAAAATATAATATCCTTCTCATTTGAAAAAGAATGGATATGTATCTTTTCTATCTTCAAAGTTTAAAATATAATATACTTCATATGTTTTAACAAAAAATATTTCAATTTCATAATTACATTATATGTAATTTCATCAATAACAAGCTTAATAAAGTTGTTTATATGGTTTCATAATATTTTTATTTTTTTTCTATCTCTACAAGATTTAATTATTGTGTTATACTATTAATTAAATGTATCTATAACATGCTAAAAACATTATTCATAATTCAACACAAAAACAAGATAAAACATTTATCTTTTGTGCAACCACGTGTTTGAGATGGATTTTTAACTCAACAATAGACTTCTTGTTTCAAATCTCAACAACAAGTCACCTTTGAGATGAAGCTAGAAATCCAAAAAAGAGGGTGGTATCTTAGTGTCCACTCACAACTCAAAAATCCCCACAACTCCTAGTATTTTCCTACAACTATCCAAATTTTTTACAAGTCTCTTCCTCTCGACCTGCCCAACCCAAAGAATATACCCCTTCAGTGCTCTCACTCCATCGGGTGTACCATTAGTTTATGAGGGTTTCTCTCTCACAGGTAACGAGGAATATCACTACTAGGAAAATTACTAGGAAAAGAACAACAATCATTTGCTATTGCAATGAAAATTACACAAGATTTCACTCTTCAATTTTGACAACATGACTCTTCAATATTCAACTCCAAAATGTTCCAAAAACGCTCGAGCATGCTCCAAAGTTCGCCCAACCTTCTTAATCCAACTCCAATGCTCTTCTTCCTTGTTCTCTACTTGTTGTTCATACCAAACATGACTGCCAAAAAATTGTTGTAACTACCCATACAAACTTCCTCTCTTTTTCCCAAGCAAGTTGACTCCCACACTCTCCAATGTTGATTTTACTTCAACTTCATGTTCCCAATAACTATGGGATGCGAATTCTCACACCCACCCTCTTACATGTATTCAATAATTGGCTTTGAAAACACTCAATCATAAATTTATAAGTTTCTTATACCAATAGTAAATTTAGGAAGTGGGTTGAATTAATAGACATGGTTAATTCCCCCTTGGACTCCTCTCTTAGAAATTTTCTTAGACCCTCTCCTCTCCTCTCTCATGGACTAACAAACCCCAATCTCTTTCCATGCCCCCCTAGTAACTGGGATCACATTTTATTTATTAAATTTTAGAAATACAATTCACATATTACAACACTTGAACATAGCTACACATTATGTCTACATTAAACTTTAATTAAACAATGGATTATAGTGGGGATGCTACATCCCCCCTCCCCTATAGTTGTGCGTTGACCTTGGTGCACACTTTGTCGATACACATATAGAAATTTATATCATAATACTTAAATAAATAAAACTCTATAATTTCACAACTTCTGCAATATTTCCAACCAAAATCTCATATTTCTCTTAATCTGCTAACCCAAGGATTGTACCCCTTTCACTATTCTCATTCCATTAGGTTGTACAATTTGTTGTTTAAGGCCCCCAACGTAGGTTGGATAGGTCTGTGAGATGTGGTTATAAATTTTTAGTTGCCCAAAATGGAGTCTCACATTCTTATATTATGTTTTCTTGAAAATCAACAAGCATTTGTGGGTATTCCTCCACATAGTTTGTTCATGATCCCATGTTGCGTCTTCAGAATTGTAGGAGGTTCGTTGCACCTTTACCAATCCTATGGCTTTGTTCTTGAAAACTTTGACTTTCCAGTTTAGGATGTGTATTAGTTCCATCCAAAAATATCCTTCATGTTCCACCTCGATCACAGTCCAATCAATTATGTATTTAGGGATAGGCACACATTTCTTTGATAATGACTCATGAAATACATTATGTACTCTCATGAATGTAGGAAATTCTAGTATGTATGCACCTGGCCCTATATTTTCTAATATCTCAAAAGGTCCATAATATCTTGCTGCCAACTTTGGAAAACTTCCTAATCTTAGCAAACTCTTTTTCTTCTTTACTTTTAAAAGCACACGCTTTCCCACTTTAAAATCTATTAAAATTCCATTCTTGTCTTTATAAATTTTCTTCTTGTTCCAAACAACCTTTAAATTCTACTTGAGTTTTTCTATTTCCTCTTCCATTTCCTTCAATAAATCTGGTTCGATAACAACTCTATTTGTTGGATTATCCCAATTCACTCATGTGTTACACTTCTTCCCATACAATGATTCAAATGGGTTCATTTTCAATGAGGCTTGATACCCATTATTGTAAGTAAAATCTACAAGTTGATATAATCTTCCCACTTTGATGGATTCTCCATCACATATTTTCTTAGCATGACTTCAATTATTATGTTAGTCCTCTTCGTTTGTCCATATGAGTCTAGGTTATACGTTGTACTAAGATTTGTAATAAATCATTTCCAAAATTTGGATGTAGACTTTGGATCTCTATATGAAATAATTGTCTTGGGCACTTCATGTAACCTCACAAATTATTTCATACAGATTTATGCAATATCTGTTGCTTTGTGTGTAGTTTTCACTAGAATAAAATGTGATACCTTAGTTAATTTATCCACCACCACCATGATGGAATAATGTCGTTTCATTGTTTGGGCATCCTTGTAATAAAATCAGGTGTAATTACTTCCCACTTTGATTTTAGAATGAGCAATGGATGTAACAACCCTGATGGATGTCTATGCTCAGTTTTCACCTTCTGACAATATACATTTGATTATGTAATTAGCCACTTCTTTCTTCATTCCAGGCCAAACATATTGGTTTCTTACATCTGCAATTGATTTCTCATATCTTGGGTGCCCAACATATGGCACATTGTGCATTTCCCTCATCAATGTATTTTTCATCTCACTTGAATTTGACACATATACTTTTCCTTTGTACATTATGATTCCATCCTCTTTTAGCTCAAAGTTTTTAAATTTCTGCTAAAAAATTATCTTGTTGTAATGTTTCTTTTATTTTTAAATATTTCTAATTTGAATTTGTTGCTGCAATACTTTTATCTTTTAGATCAATTATATATATGATAATGGTTGCAATATACATCTCATATGCTCTCCTACAAAGTGCACCAACCACTTGATTTTATTTGTCTTTGGTGTGCATAATTTCAAAGTCATATTCACTAAGAAATTCCATCCATCTAGTTTGTCTTCCATTCAATGTTGGTTGTCCAAACAAATGTTTCAGACCAAAATGCTCCGTCCTTAGCTCAAATTTCTTCCCCATGAGGTAATATCTCCACATTTTCAACACATGAATAATGAATGTTAATTCCAAGTAATGTGTAGCATAATTTCTCTCATGTTCTTTTAATTTTCAGGACTCATGACATACCACATGGTCATTTTGAATGAGGATTTCTCTAAGCCCTTCCTTGCACACATCAATGCACACAAAAAAATCATCTGGATCTGCAATCTTCAATATTGATGCACTGGTCAATACGTCTTTTAGCTACTAAAATCTCTCTTCATACTTGAAATTCCATTCAAATTCACTTTTTTTTTTGGCGAAAAAGTGATTGGGCTTGCAATATTTTATAATCCTTTTATGAATCTTCGGTAATAACTGACAAGACCCATGAATGATTTGACCTCTACCACATTTTTTGGTGCTAGCCACCCTCTAATGAGCTCTATATTCTCGGGATCAACTCGTATCCCACCTGCTGATATATTTTGTAATACCTCTAGGCCGAATCCCAATTGTAATTTACATATACGCTGGTGAGCTAGAATACTTTGGAATATAGTGCCTTGTATATAATTTTTTGAGGCCAGAGTGCCTGTGTGATTAGGCTGGAGAGCCTAGATGCTAAAAGGATATCAAACCTAACATTGTAAATGTAATAATGCATGATGATATTAATAAAACACATCACTGCTATAGAACAACCAAACAAAAGAGAAGAGGGGGGGGGGGGCAGAGACTCCACTAGAAAGGGAAATGGGGCTTAAGCCAAGGAAATATTATAATAATATTTCCTAAAGTCAAAAGTCATGGGATAAGATTTTTATCCTAAGTTCCTAAGAGTAGGGAACAAGTCACCAAGTGGGGCACATGTAGTTCCTAGCTTGACAAGTGTCAAGTTAAGGGCATGCGAATATATTGTTGAGAACTTAGTGTAATTCTCAATTTTTCCCATTCATTCTTACGATCATTCTCTCATGTTCACTTTGTCCTCTACCTTCCATACCTATACTTTGGAGTTGTTTTGAGGAGTAACCCAAATAATTGAGTTGAAGAGGTGGGTTGTCAGGCCCATATTCTATTGAGGAAGTGGGTTGTCATGCTTGTGAGTTGTTGAAGAAGTAGGCTGTAAGGCCCGTAAACATTTCTCTCCAAGTGAGAATTGTTGAAAAATGATTTTACAAGGTTCCAAGATACAACTATAGGGCTCTGAGACTTCTTGTCCGACTTGTTGCTAAATCTCCAGAAGGGAAGTGGGGCAACCGAATGACTGTTGAGCAGAGAAGTGACACATTTCATGGGGTGGGACATGCATGTGGGGAATGATGGACTATAGGTTGTCTTCTTGGGTTGAAACAGTATTATGAGTTGCTTTGTTGGTGACAGAACTTAGCCTAACTTAGGAATCCTTTTCCCTAGTGAAATTTTAGCCCCAACTCAAGGGTGACCTACGACTGAGAGCTTATGAGCAACAAATTCAATGACTAGGAGGAACGTCTAAGGTCTGGATGAGGTTTGTGAATTCACAACAAACAATAAGTGTCCATATGTGCTTGTTATGAATGTTGTATAATTAAATGTGTTATTTATGTTATGGTATTGTTGTTATGATTATACATGATAATGTTGTGTAATTAATTATGTGATTTTGTACAAGTTTTTCTTGTATTATTATGCATGCATATATTGTGGTAGTTTGTATAATTTTATGTATATGCAGAGTAATTTTTAATTAAAGTTAATGGTATCAAAGTTAGTAAATTTGTCTGACATTGTCGAGTTTGGGGCTGGGAATGCTAGTACGTGGTATCAAAGAAATTGTTTTGTTGAGTGGTTGGTAGGGGGGTAATGGGACTCAATTAAGAGGTTGGGTATGCTACAGTGTGGTATGAGAGCTACAGGTTCAACATTGAGCCGTATGAGCCATATACAATGTTGAAGCTAACTTTGCAGAGTGTGCATATAAATTGTTCGACAATATGTTTGAAATGGATGTCGACAATATGTTTGTCGAAATTAATACAGTTAAATTGAGGAAATTTCACGAGTAATTGAGGAAAATTAGCTAGGGATTAAAAGTCCCAATTTTAATTCTAGTGTGAGCATTTTTTAGGATTGTAATTCACTAAATTATGAATTTGGGAAGTTACATTACAACTATGGTGAGATTAGGCGAAATTGGGAAATAACCTCAATTTCTGTAGTTTAATTCATGGAAAATTCAATGTAAAAGAGTCAAATTTGGTGAAATTAGGCGAAATTGGGAAAAAACCTCAATTTTTGTAGTTTAATTCATGGAAAATTCAATGTGGAAGAGTTAAATTTTGTAAGCATAAGACAAATTGGCATGCCTAGGTCCGAAATTGTTTGCAAAAAGGTTGATAACAGAGTTCCATGGCGATCACAAAAATAATTTTGAATTATGCATTTTAGGGAATTTTGGAGGAATTTAAAAATTGAAAAAGTTTGGGTATTTTTCCATATAATATGTGAGCATGATTTGGTGGTGACCTAGATGTGACATGGAAGTGACGTGGCAGAGGTGACATCGAGTGGCATGATGGCCAGTGCACAGTGGCAACACGTGGCACGGTGGCAGGTGACATGGGAGTTATGAGCATAGGTGGTACTTTAGTTGTGGTTTTGGCTTCCGACCCTTTTGGTCATTGATCTCGCTCGATCTCAACTGTCTGATAAGGGAGACGTACAAGTTTGCGTGCATCGAGAAAAAAATATGCGGGATGGGACCCACCCATCCTCATGACCGATAACAAGGTGCCACATGGGACTTTGATAGTCAAGGTGGGACTCATGCCCCATCCATGGTTAGAAATGTGTCTATTGGGCAGGTGGGTTCATAAAATGTTAGTATTTGTTTGAATTTTAAGGCCAACATAAAAATTAAAAAATTAGAAAGAAGTAAGAGAAGATTGATGAGGTAGTTTGGGAGGATGACAAGGAATCATCTCGAGGTTCCAAGTGGACCCAAAACTTTAGAACAATCGCCAAGTCCAAGTCAACAGAAATCAATTATTTTTCTCAAAAAATTATAACGTTTTTCAGGTCATGTTTTTGCTGTTTTTGAATGCCTAAACAACATTTTTAGATACCCAAAAACCACAAGAATAGAGTGTCCCAAAGTAGACTCTATCTCTTCTACTAAAATAAAATAACTCAGAGAGATATTTAGTATGAGGAAGTTACAAACAAAACAATGGCAGGTAAAATTTTGGGTAACAATTCACTACGGAGGCCATAATTTCAATGCACATGAGGATGTAGAAACACCTCTAGCATTCAAGGTTAAAAATATAAATGAGTCTTAAACTTTAGTAGGGTGTATCTAGCAGCTTGGATGAAGGACAAACTTGGTCAGATTGTGAAAAGTGGGGTCATAAAGAAACCCAATTGTTCTCATGTCAAAATCCCAAAGGATGTAGCATAGGGATCCAAGAATACAAATTAACTTGCATATGGTTGAAGGGTGTTGTAAAATGAGCAAATGGGTAATTTTTAAATGACCATAACTCATAATTGAGAAAGAAAACAGTCACTGGAAAGGTCTTGGCGGTCTCTTTTTCAGCCTGTCTATATATATTTGAGTATGATTTTCTGTTAAATAAAAAATTAAGAAATATCTATTATTATGAGTGACAATCGATGGCAATAAATGGTTTTATTTCTGTTTCGGTGCAAAATCAAGCTGATTACGAATAATATCTCCATGCTTGACTCGGGATTGTGGAACTCTGGAATGTTAAAATGGAAGTCTCATACCCCATCATTATAGTGGAGCCTTGCATTTTACTATATTGAAAGTCGAAAATTACATTGTGAAGCGAAGACGCCTCGAAATTTCATCTAATCCAGTCGATATTATTGTTGTAAATAAATTATACAACTTAAAGGTTCAACCATAGATAACTATGGTTTAAGAGTGCAGAAATAACCAGAAAAATTTAACGATCATCTCTGTGTAGAAACCATATTGAATAGCACAKATATGCTAGATTTACATTTCGACAATGGTTTTTTCTTTTGAATAGCAGACAGCAGATCATAGGTATATTAATATATATTATGGATGGCCTATAGGTATTGAGCGACGTGCCAATGTCATGCTGTCAGTAAATCTCAACCCTGTAACCGATGTAGGCCTGTGTTTTTTTATGAGTTTTTAATGCAATTTATTTATTTACATTCCAGATTTTTATCTTGCTTCTACTTTAATGAGTGTTTCACAGACATAAAGATATCAATCTCCCTTTCCACACAGTATTGAGTGCACCTTCGTTTTTAATGTTTAAATGTATGTTTTAGAACACGTTATTCTTGAATTGTACATAAAAAGAGACAGTTATAATCGTAGCTTTTGTTTGCATGTCATTGTCCTTACAAGTTGTCTCAGACTAACAAATTCTAAACTAGATATTTTAACATTTATATAATTATAAAGCAAGTAAACATATTATAACACTTATATAATTATAGAACAAGGAAACATTTTGTTGAAGAAAGAATAGATATTTGAACTTTCAATATGATTATAAAACAATAAAGCATTATTTTATTCAGGAAAACAAAGACAGAAAACTCACTTCTATGATTGGATTTAATTCTAGAGATGTGTAATGTTAACTTCTCAAACATTTTTCATATAAATAGAGCCAAGTGTCAACTTCCCACATTTTGAAAAACTTCTTGCATAACAATAATTCTATGTTTTTGTTGAACGATTATCCAACATGGTTTTAGAACTATCTAAAAAACCAAGAGCTTTCTGGAAGACACCTCTCTGTACTTTATTTTTCATGACAAATCTTCCAAACTGTCCAAGACTAACAAATGGTATGAGAAGTACTCTCACGGAAGAAGGAAACATTTTCTTCAAGGAGAGAAAATATATCCAGAAATTCAATATAATTATAAAACAAAAGGAAGCAGCCGGAAAAAGAAAACAAGAAAGATAAAAGATGGATCTAATTTCGTAGATGTGTATTGTTAATGATATAATTATAAAACAAAAGGAAGCAGCGGGAAAAATAAGACAAAAAAGGTACAAGATGGATCTAATTTCAGAGATGTGTAATGGTAATGGAGATAATTTTAGAGATGCCCTTGAATTACTTTGTGGGTTCATTGAAGTTCTCTGAATATGTCACATCATTTGAATCATATTGGACTATGTTAAATATTTGTTAAACAAAAACCTGTTTTTTCGGGATGGAAGATGTTTTTATATCTGAAAGATGTGCGTCTGGTGACCTTTGTGTCTGTCTTTTCCCACAGCTTCATTGCTTTCTAATTATATTGAATATTAGAATATCTTTTATTTCCTTGAAAATATCTCATCATAGGCCCCGAAAAATCAATATGCTCACCAATGATTCTCAATCTAAATCTTAATCTTCATATCAAACATAACATTTTATAAGACCAGAGTAATGTGAGAAAATCACATTTTATACATGTTCAAGACCTACTTGAGCGGTTATTGGAAGACTAAAACCCTTCTTACATTTATTTATTTTCGAACCCAATTTTTAAAAAAGAACTTGCAAAACCGGGAGTCTGCCACTTAAAGAGATGAAGCGAGTTTCAAACAGGGCCACTGACAATTCAATTTGAAATGAACGAGTATAACGGTTTGAC
>ML776893.1:1301872-1381455 GCA_009831015.1 Picea engelmannii | reverse complement strand
CGGAACCAGTTCCAAACAATTGAAATTCATGGTCGGCGGATTGAGGGAGGGAGAGCTATGGGGCTTGGGATTAGAGCGGATGGAAGAATCAGTGGGTGGCGAGGCTCACGAAGAGGTGGAGGGCCGACGCGGTCTCCAGGGAGAGCCCCGTCGTGGCCTCCCTCTTAAACGTTTTTTGTGCTTAGGCATGAGTTGCGCAGGACTATGGTCGCTGGGCTGCTTGAAAAGAGAAACCGCCGAGGGCCAGTGAGCATAGTTAGAGGATGGACATGGCTGCGAAGGGAGAAGCCCAACGAACCACCAACAAAGATAATGAACAAATCCGTGTGAGAGCGCCATATTACAACACAAAGGCCAAGGGTGAGCATTAACAACCCTTCCCATCGCATTAAGGGTGTTTTAATGCTGCGGGAGGGTGGCATATGGCGGCACGAGCTCGTCACATGGCTCCGTGCCCCGTTGGCATATGCCCCCCCCTGTCATGCTCCACGTATTCCCTACTAACACCCCATATGGGGGTTAAAGGTATGCGGGCTTGGCCCAATTAAGCTTTCTACAGCTAGACCACGTCCTTGCTCGGGTTTGAGCACAAGACCTGACCTTCGTTGCAAGAACGACTTTACCATCCAGCCGCCTCCGCTGACCTTCAAATGAATTTATAACATGTTAAAAACCTCATGAATGTTGTTTAAATAACTCAACACAAAAACATATAAATTGTTTTTAAACACATTGTTAATACATAATAATTAGATGGATTTTTCATTCAACCATAGACTTGTTGTTTCAAATCTCAAGAAGAAGTCACCTTCGAGATGGAGCTAGAAATCCCCAAAAGAGGGCGGTCTCTTAGTGTCCACTCACAATTGAAAAATCTCCACAACTCATATTTTCCTACAACTATCTAAATTTTCCACAAGTCTCTTCCTCTCGACCTCCCCAATCCAAAGAATATACCCCTTCTAACAAGGAATCTCATTGCTAGGAAAATTACTAGGAAAACAACAACAATCACTTGCTATTGCAGTGCAAATTACATAGGAGTTCACTCTTCATTTTTGACAACTTGACTCTTTAGTCTTCAACTCCAAAATGTTCCAAAAACGCTCGAGCATGCTCCAGAATTCGCCCAACCTTCTTGATCCAAATCCAATGCTCTTCTTCCTTGTTCTCTACTTGTTGTTCACACTAAACATGACTCTCCAAAAACTGTTGTAACTACCCATACAAACTTCCTCTCTTTTCCCCAAGCAAGTTGACTCCCACACTCTCCAATGTTGATTGTACTTCAACTTCATGCTCCCAATAACTATGGGATGTGAATTCTCACACCCACCATCTTACATGTATTCAATAATTGGCTTTGAAAACACTCAATAAAAAATTTAGAAGTTTCTTATACCAATAGTAAATTTAGGAAGTGGGTTGAATTAATAGACATGGTTAATTATCCCTTGGACTCCTCTCTTAGAAATTCTCTTTGACCCTCCCTTTTCCTCTCTCGTGAATTAACAAACCCCAATATATGTTCATGTACCCCTAGTAACTTACATCACATTTTATTTATTAAATTTTAGAAATACAATTCACATATTACAACACTTGAACATAGCCACACATTATGTCTATATTAAACTTTAATTAAAGCATGGATTATAGCGAGGATGCTACATTCCCCCTCCCCTACAGTTGTGCGTCATCCTCGGTGCACACTATGATGATATACATACACAAATTTACATCATAATGCTTAAAGAAATAAAACTCTACATTTTCACAACTTCTGCAATATTTCCAACCAAAATATCATATTCCTCTCAATTCACTAACCTAAGGATTGTACCCCCTTCATTGTTCTCATTCCATTAGGTTGTACCATTTTTTTGTTAAGGCCCCCAACGTAGGTTGGATAGGACTATGAGATGTAGTTGTAGAACTTTAGCTGCTCAAAATGAAGTCTCACATTCTTATATTATGTTTTCTTCAAAATCAACAAAGATTTGTGGGTATTCCTCCACATAGTTTGTTCATGCTCCCATGTTGCGTCTTCAGAACTATAGGAGGTCCGTTGAACCTTTACCAACCCTATGTCTTTGTTCTTGAAAACTTTGACTTTTCAGCCTAGGATGTGTATTAGTTCCACTCAAAAATATCCTTCATGTTCCACCTCGATCAGAGTCCAATCAATTATGTGGTTAGGGTCAGGAACACATTTCTTTAATAATCACACATGAAATACATTATGTACTCTCATGGATGTAGGAAATTATATCATGTATGCAACTGACCCCATATTTTTTAATATCTCAAAAGGTCCATAATATCTTGCTGCCAACTTTGGGAAACTTCCTAATCTTAGCGAGCTCTTTTTTTTTTCACTTTTAAAAACACACGCTTTACCACTTTAAAATCTATTAAAACTCTTTTCTTGTCTTCATAACTTTTCTTCTTGTCCCAAACAACCTTTAAATTCTACTTGAGTTTTTCCATTTCCTCTTCCATTTCCTTCAATAAATCTGGCCCAATAAAAACTCCGTCTGTTGGATTATCCCAATTCACTAGTGTGTTACACTTCTTTCCATACAATGATTCAAATGGGTTCATTTTAAATGAGGCTTGATGCCCATTATTGTAAGAAAAATATACAAGTTGATATAATCTTCCCACTTTGATGGATTCACTATCACATATTTTCTTAGCATGTCTTCAATTATTATGTTAGTCCTCTCTATTTGTCCATCTAACTCTAGGTGATATAGTGTACTAAGATTTAGATTTGAAATAAAGCCTTTGAACAAACCTTTCCAAAAATTGGATGTGAACTTTGGATATCTACTTGAAATAATTGTCTTAGGCACTCCATGTAGCCTGACAAATTCTTTTATATAGATTTATGCAATATCTATTGCTTTGTGTGTAGTTTTCACTAGAATAAAATGTGATACCTTAGTTAATTTATCCACCACCACCATGATGGAATAATGCAATTTCATTGTTATGACCATCCTTGTAATAAAATCGACTGTAACTACTTCACACTTCGATTTTAGAATGAACAATGGATGTAAAAACCCTGATGGATGTTTATGTTGGGTTTTCACCTTCTGACACTCTATACATTTGATTATGTAATTAGCCACTTATTTCATCATTCCTGGCCAAAAGTATCGGTTTCTTACATCTGCAATTTATTTCTCATATCCTGGGTGCCCAAAATATGGCACATTGTGCAATTCCCTCATCAATGTATTTTTCATCTCACTTGAATTTGACACATACACTTTTCCTTTGTACATGAGGATTCCATCCTCTTTTATCTCAAAGTTTTTAAATTTTTGTTGAAAAATTATCTTGTTGTAATGTTTCTTTTATTTTTAAATATTGCTAATTTGAATTTGTTGTTGCAATAATTTTATCTTTTAGATCAATCCTATATATGCTAATGGTTTCCATATGAATCTCATATGTTCTCCCACTAAGTGCATCTACCACTTGATTGTATTTTTCTTTGGTGTGCATAATATCAAAGTCATATTCACTAAGAAATTCCAACCATATAGTTTGTCTTCCATTCAATGTTGGTTGTTCAAACAAATGTTTCAGACCACAATGTTCTGTCCTTAGCTCAAATTTATTCCCCATGAGGTAATATCTCCACATTTTCAGCACATGAATAATGAATGTTAATTCCAAGTTATGTGTATCATAATTTCTCTGATGCTTTTTTAATTTTTAGGACTCATAGCATACCACATGGTCATTTTGAGTGAGGATTCCACTAAGCCTTTCCTTGCGCACATCAGTGCACATAATACAATATTTATCTGGATATGCAATCTTCAATATTGGTGCACTGGTCAATACGTCTTTCAGGTACTAAAATCTCTCTTCAAACTTGGAAGTCCATTCAAATTCATTCCCTTTTTTGGAAAATAAGTGATTGGGCTTGCAATATTTTTTAATTCTTTTATGAATCTTCAATAATAAATGACAAGACCCATGAATGATTTGACCTCTGCCACCTTTTTGGGCACTAGCTACCCTCTAATGAGCTCTATATTCTCGGGATCAACTCGTATCTCATATGTTGATATAATATGTAATACCCCTAGGCAAAATCTCAATTGTAATTTAAATATAGGCTGGTGAGCCAGAATACTTTGGATCAGAGTGCCTTGTATATAATGTTTTGAGGCTAGAGTGCCTATATGATTAGGATGAAGAGCCTAGATGTTAAAAGTATAACAAACCTAACATTGTAAATGTAATAACAGACGATGATATTATTAAATTAATCACTGCTATAGACCAACCAAACAAAAGAAAAGGGGGGCGGGGGCGGGGGCAGGGCGCGGGGGAACTCCACTAGAAAGGGAAAGTGGGATAAGAGTCTAGGAAAGAGGGCTTAAGCCAAGGACATATTATAAAAATATTTCCTAAAGTAAAAAATCATGGGATAATATTTTTATCCTAAGTTCCTAAAAGTAGGGAACAAGTTACCAAGTGGGGCACATGTAGTTCCTAGCTTGACAAGTGTCTAGTTAAGGGCATGCACATATATTGTTGAGAACTTAGTGTAATTCTCAATTTTTCTCATTCATTCTTATGATCATTCTCTCATGCTCACTTTGTCCTCTACCTTCCATACCTATACTTTGGAGTTGTTTTGAGGAGTAACCTAAATAATTGAGTTGAAGAAGTGGGTTGTCAGGTCCGTGTTCTATTGAAGATTTAGGTTGTCAGGCTCATGAGCTGTTGAAGAAGCAGGTTGTGAGGCCCGTAAACATTTCTCTCCAAGTGAGAATTGTTGGGAATTGATTTTACAAGGTTTCAAGCTACAACTATAGGGCTCCGAGACTTCCTATCTGACTTGTTGCTGAAGCTCCGAAAGGGAAGTGGGGCAGTTGAAGGACTATTGAGAAGAGAAGGGCCAAATTTCTAGGGGTGGGAAATGCATGTGGGAAATGAGGGATTGTAGGTTGTCTACCTGGGTTGACACAGTATTATGAGTTACTTTGTTGGTGACAGACCTTAGCCTTACTTAGGAATTCTTTTCCTTGGTGGAGTTTTAGCCCCAACTCGGGGGTGACCTGTTGCTGAGAGCTTATGAGCAACAAAGTCTATGATTAGGAGGAACGCCTAAGGTCTGCACGAAGTTTGTGAATTCAAAACAAATGATAAGTTTCCATATGTATTTGTTATGAATGAACTGCATAATTAAATGTGTTATTTATGTTATGGTATTGTTGTTATCATTATGCATGATAATGATGTGTAATTAATTATGTTATTTTGTACGGGTTTTTCCTATATTATTATGCCTGAATATATTGTGGTAGTTTGTATAATTTTATGCATATGCAGAGTAATTTTTATTTAAATTTAATGGTATCAGAGTTAGTAAATTTGTGTGGCATTACCCAGTTTGGGGTTGGGAATGCTAGTACGTGGTATCGATGATTTTTTTTTTGTTGAGTGGCTGGTAGTGGGGACGTTACATTGGGTAATGAGACTCAATTAGGAGGTTGGGTATGTTATAGTGTGGTATCAGAGCTACATGTTCAACACTGAGCCTGTATGGGCCATGTAGAGAGCATTGGAGCTAAGTTTGCAGAGTCTGCATACAAACTGTTTGACAAAATGTTTGAAATGGATTTCGACAATATGTTTGTCGAAATTACTGTAGTAAAATTGGGGAAATTTCATGAGTAATTGAGGAAAATTATCCATGGATTAAAACTCCCAATTTTAATTTTAGTTTGGGCATTTTTTAGGACTCTAATTGAATAAATTATGAATTTTGGAAGTTACATTACAACCATGGTGAAATTAGGAGAAATTGGGAAAAAGATTCAATTTCTGCAGTTTAATGCATGGGGAATTCGACGTGGAAGAGTCAAATTTTGTGCGCATAAGCCAAATTGGCATGCCCAGGGCCAAAATTGGTTGAAAAAAGGTTGATAACAAAGTTCCATGGCGACCGCAAAAAGAATTTTGAATTGTGCATTTTAGGGAATTTTGGAGGAATTCAAAAATTGAAAAAGTTTGGGTATTTTTATCATACAATACGTGAGCATGATGTGGTGGTGAGATGGAAGTGACATGACAGAGGTGACATGGACTGCCACGATGGCCAGTGCACAGTGGAAACAGGTGGCACAGTGGCAGGTGACATGGGAGTTATGACCGTAGGTGGTACTTTAGTTGATACCATAAACCATTATCACGTGGGGGAAAAGTGGTTTTGGCTTCTGAACCTTTTGGTCGTTGATCTTGCCCGATCTCAGCCGTTAAATTAGGGAGATGTACAGGTTTGCGTGCATCGAGGAAAAAATATGTGGGATGAGACTCACCCATCCTCTTGACCGATAACAAGGTGCCATATGGGACTTTGATAGTCAAGGTGGGACTCCCATCCCATCTGTGGTTAGAAATGTGTCTATTGGGTAGGTGGGTCTATAAAATGTCAGTATTTGTTTGAATTTTAAGGCCAACATAAAAGTTAAAAAAATAGAAAGAAGTAAGAGAAGATTGATGAGGTAGTTTGGGAGGATGACATGGAATTATCTCGAGGTTCCAAGTGGACCCAGAACGTCAGAACAATCCCCAAGTCAACAAAAATCAATTATTTTTCTCGGGAAATTATAGCATTTTTTTAGGTCATGTTCTTGCAGGTTGTTTTTGAAGGCCCAAACAACATTTTTAGATACTCAAAAACCACAAGAATAAAGTGTACCAAAGTATACTCAATATCTTATGCTAAAATAAAATAACTCATAGAGATATTTCTAACGGTGTAAACCATTCATTGAATGGAGCTTGTATGAGGAAGTTACAAGAAAAACAATGCAAGGTAAAATTTTGGGTACCAATTCACTCTGGAAGCCATAACTTCGTAATTTGGAATCAGATGGAGGCACATGAGTAGTCCATGGAAAAGTATTAGACCATAGAAGACATTCATGGAGTTTAATTAAGTTTTTTACACCTACAAATGCACAGTAGGACATAGAAGACACCTATAGCATTCAAGGCTAAAAATATAAATGAGACTTAAACTTCAGTAGGGTGTATCTAGCAGCTTGGAGCTTGGATGAAAGAGAAAATTGGTGAGATTGTGAAAAAATGGGGTCATGAAGAAACCCAATTGATATCCTGTCAAAATCCATAAGGAAGTAGTGTAGTGATCCAAGAACACAAATGAACTTGCATATGGTTGAAGCGTGTGTAGAAGGAGCAAATGGGTAATTTTTAAATGGCCATAACTTTTTGATCATAACTCAGAATTGAGAAAGAAAACAATCATTGGAAAGGTATTGGACAGTGGATTCCAAATATGAACCTATAAATGTGAATTGGATATTCATATTCACAAGATATAAGAAATAAAAATTATGGTCTATTTTAAAAAGAAGAATGGTGCATAATATTTAAATATTTGTTAAATTATTAGTCTAACAAATCCTATTTCCTGCACATTTTGCATAGTCAAAAAAAATATATCAGAATATGATTAGTATAAAGATAAGTGGTATGGAATATGCACATATGAATTACAACCATGAAGATTAAGAAAGATGATTTTATGTGAGCATGGGTAATGGAAGGACACAATCAAATGGTCATGGAGAAGGGAAATAAGAGAGCATGAACTTGGTAGAAACCATAAAGAGTTTGAAAAATTAAGTCCAATGTTATAAGGTTGATAATGTGAGGCTTATGAAATCCAAGGAGAAACAAGATGGATTAAACATAAAATTGCTACAAATCTTGGACATAATAGAGAAGAAAATGGATAAGGAGACAAAATCAAGAAAGTCAAGTCTCATGATAAAATAAGAGAAACAATAAGTGTTGATAGGAATCATCATCACTCACCAAGGAATTCATCTAGGAGAGCACACATTATTTCAAGTCCATCTCTTTTCAAGAAGTATAAGAAGAGGTCTCGAGTTGATAAACTACAAGGAGGAATGAATAATATCAAGCCTCCTACCTTTGATGGTGAGCATAAGAAAGATGAATATGTAGAGACTTGGATTTTAGGAATGAGGAAGTACTTTCAATTGTATAATTACTTTTCACAGGTAGAAGAGAGAATTTAAATCTACCAACTCAAAGGAAAAACATCAATGTGGTGGGACTAGTTTATGCAAGTGCAACACATTGATGAGAATAAGATTACTTGGAGGGAGTTTAAGAGGTTTTTCCAAAAGAAATACTTAACCAAGAATTATTATGATAGAAATATGAATGAGTTGTTTGAAATAAATCTTGGGAGTATGACCATAGATGAGTATGAAAGGAGGTTCTTAGAGTTATTGAAATATTGTTTTTTCATCAAGGATGAGCAAGTCAATATTCAAAGGTACTTGAGTGGACTGCCATCATTTACTAGTGACAATATATAATATGATGATCCCAAGACATTGGATGAAACAATAAGGATAAACAAGTGTCTCTATCATCAACATAGAGGAATACCGACTTTTCAAAAGGCTTGGGAAGACAAGAAGAAAGGTAAGACAAAATAGAGGGAGAAGGGGAATAAGACACCATTCTTCATAAAGAATTCTCAGGTAAGATAAAAAGAAAGGTAAGACAAAATAGAGGGAGAAGGGGACTAAGACACCATTCTTCATAAATAATTCTCAGGGTTAGATAACTTCCAAGGATCTCAGAATGATAAAGAAAATGGGGAAAATACGAAGGAAACAACCAATGAAGTGTTGGGGTTGTAAGGGAGTTCACATGTACAAAGATTGCCATCATAGAGGTGGAAATTTGAGGATTGTTCACAATGTACAACAAGTTGATACAGTAGAGAACATGGGAAGAAATGTATGAAAAATCTAAGTAGCCCTGGATAACAAGCAAACTAAATTTCAATATCACATGATTGAAGTAGAAGGTAAGATTAATGACCAACCCATTGTTATTTTAATTGATTCAATAGCTAGTCATAATTATCTAGATCCTAATATGGTGGAAATATTTCATTTTCCAATAAGCAATCTTGAGAAATCTTGGTTGGTGAAGCTAGCTATAGGATCTAAGAGAAAAATTAATTATACGGTTAAGGCATGTCTAATGGACATGAATGGACTAAGCACAAGGGAATATTTGAACACCATACCAATGAGTTCATATGACTACCTAATTGGAATGGATTGGTTGGAAAAGCATCATGTTGTATTATACTATAATAATAAGAAATTTCCTTGTTTGGATTAAGAAGGGAATTCGAGGACAATTCAAGGTATTCCAAGAGCAGTAACTATCAGAGACATTTCAGCCTTGTAGTTGAAGAAGAGTTTCAAAAAATGATGCCAATTATTTGCAGCTCATATGGAAGACACACCAAGGATAAAGTGTCAAATATTGAAGATTATGTAGTCCTAAAAGAGCTTGAGGATGTGTTTAAAGAAATACCAGGGTTTCCAGCTAAGAGAAATATAGATTTCTCCATTAATTTATTGTCTAGAGCGGCCCCAGTGTCTAAAAATCCTTATAGGATGAGTACACCAGAGTTAAAGGAACTACAAATGTAGCTTGAGGAGCTTCTAAATAAGGGGCATATATTCCCAAGTGTATCACCTTGGGGTGCCCCAATATTATTTGTGAAAAATAAAGATAGTATGTTGAGGCTTTGCATTGACTTCATGTAGCTAAATAAGGTGACTGTGGAGAATAAGTATCGTTTTCTAAGGATAGATGATATCTTTGATCAGTTGATGGATGCAAAGCTATTTTCCAAAATTGACCTATGATCAAACTATCACTAGGTGAGAATTAAAGAAGATGATATTAGCAAAACATCATTTAGAATGAGGTATGGCCATTATGAGTTCACAATGGTGCCATTTGGGTTTTCAAATGCACAAGTTGTCTTCATGTGTTTAATGAATGGTATTTTTAGAAATTGCTTAGATAAGTTTGCATTGTTTTCCTAGATGACATACTTATTTATTCTAAGTTTGAAGAATAACATGAGAAACACTTAAGGATGGTGCTACAAGTATTGAGGGGGCATCAATTGTATGAGAAGTTGAGCAAGTACTCATTCTACCAGAGGCAGATCCATTATTTGGGCCATATCATATCAAAGGAAGAGATAACAATTTATCCAGAAAAGATAAGAGCTATTCAGGGATGGCTGGTACCAAAGAATGTCTCAGAGGTGAGATAGTTCATGGAACTTGTAGGGATAGAAGGTTTATTGATGTATTTTCAAAGATTGGACACCCAATCACTTCTTTGCAAAATAAGGGTGTGAGATTTGAGTGGACTCTTGATTGTGAAAGAAGATTTCAACACTTTAATAGATTGTTGACAAGTGCACCAATTTTGAAGATTGTTAATCCACATGAAAATTTCATTGTGTGTATTGATGCATGAAAAGAAGGGCTTGGTGGAATCCTTAGTCAAAATGTGCATGTGATATGTTATGAATCAAGAAAATTAAAAGAGAATGCAATGCACTATGCTAATCATGACTTAGAACTAGAAGTTATAATATATTCCTTGAAGACATGGATGCATTATCTTATGGGAAAGAGATTTGAGTTGAGGACAAACCATAGTGGTATGAAATATTTCTTTGGACAACCAACTTTGAATACTAGACAAATTAGGTGGTTGGAATTCCTCAATGAGTATGAATTTGATATAAATCATATCAAAGGTAAAGAGAACAAGGTAGTTGATGCAATCAGTAGGAGGGTGCATGATACAACAATTAGCATGTACACGTATGATTTGAAGGGAAAAATTTTAGAGGCTGGAAAATCAGATCATCATTATTTGGAAATAAAAGAGTTATTACAACAAGGTAATTTGCAGCAAAAAATTAAGGATTATGAGTTGAGAGAGGATGAAAACCTCATATACAGGGGAAGATTTTATATTCCTAACTTTTAGGAGTTGAAAATTTTGGTATTAAAAGAAATGCATAATGTGCTTTACGTTGGGCACCCAGGTTACCAAAAGACAATTGTAGTTTTCAAGAGCCAATATTATTGTCCATGTATGAAGAAAAATGTGGCTGATTATATAGCCAGAAGTTTGGAATGTCAAAAGTTCAAGGCTGAGCACAAGCACTCAGCTAGTTTTCTACAACCATTACCCATTCCTGAGAGGAAATGAGAAGTTGTAACAATTTATTTTATCACTAATATGCCCAGAACAACCAAGAAACATGTTTCCATCATGGTGGTGGTGGATAAGCTTACTAAGGCTTCTCATTTTATTCCAGTAAAGCTCAGTCATAAGGAACCCAACATTGCTGATATTTATATGAGAGAAATTTCTAGGCTACATGGTGTTCCTAAGACAATTGTATCTGACAGATATCCCAAATTTACATCAAACTTTTGGAAAGGGTTATTCAAAGGATTTGGGACAAATATGAAATTTATCACAACCTATCAGCCACAGTCAGATGGGCAAACATAAAGGGTAAATCAAGTGATTGAATATATGCTAAGGATGTATGTGATGGATAAACCATCGAAATGGGAAAATTATCTACACTTGGTTGAGTTTGCTCATAATACTAGGTATCAAGCATATTTAAATATGATCTAATTTGAGGAACTTTATGGAAAAAAATGTAACACATCAGTGAGCAGGGAAAACCCAGTAGACAAAGTAGTGGTTGGTCCATATTTGGTCAAGGAAATGGAGGAACAGATGATGAAATATTAAGCAAAATTTAAAGGCTGCCCGAGATATGTAGAAAAGTTATTCTAATAAGGGAAGAACTCAAAGAGAGTTTAAAGTGGGTGAGAATGTGTTCTTAAAAGTGAAGGCTAAAATAAGTTCCTTGAAGTTGGGGAACTCTTCAAAACTGACAATATGTTATTGTGGGCCATTTTAAATACTAGGGAGGATTGGTCCTGTTGCATACATGCTTGCACTACCTGAATCTATTTGTATTCATAATGTATTCCATCTGTTTTTTTCTTAAAAAGTATGTACCTGATGATAATCATGTCATTGAATGGAATGTGATTCAGGTGGAGCAAGAGGGATATTTCCGAGTACAATCGGTGTGCAAATTGGATCAGAAGGTCAAACATCTCCGAAATCGAGACGTAGGACTATTAAAGGTCCAATGGACTCGTTACATCTCTGAGGAAGCAACTTGGGAGCACAAATATGTTATGTGGGAAGAGTACCCACATATATTTGAAGAATTTTGAAGCTTTTGGAATGTACATGTGTATTTAATGCACCGGGGACAGTACATTAATAAGGGGGAGGGGAATGTAATACCCGTAAAATGAAACCTAGTTGTAATATACATATAGGATGGTGAGCCAGGATACTTTGGGACAACRTGTCTTGTATAAATGTTTTGAGGCTAGACTRTCTGTGTGATTAGGTCGAAGAGGCTRGATGCTAAAAGGCCAGTGAGAATAACATTGTAAATGTAATCATGCATGATGATATTAATAAAATACATCATTGTTATAAACAAACTAGAAAAAAGAGATGGGGGGAAGCTCCACTAGAAAGGGAAATGAGGCTAGGAGTCTAGGAAAGGGGGGTAAGTCAAGGGGGGGATTAAACCAAGGAAATATTATAATAATATTTCCTAAAGTAAAATTCATGTGATACAATTTTTATCCTAATTTCCTAAGAGTAAGGAATGAGTCACCAATTGGAGAACATGTAGTTTCTAGCTTGAAAAGTGCCAAGTTAAAGGCATGCAAATAGATTGTTGAGAATTTAGTGTAATTATCAAATTTCCCCATTCATTCTTACAAGGATTATCTCATGTTCACTTTGTCATCTACCATCCATACCTGTACTTTGGAGTTGTTTTGAGGAAACCTAAATAATTGAGTTGAAGATGTGGGTTGTCAGGCCCATGTGTTTTTGAAGAGGTGGGTTGTCAGGCTCATGAGTTATTGAAGAAGTGGGTGGTCAGGCCCATGTGTTTTTGAAGAGGCGGGTTGTCAGGCTCATGAGTTATTGAAGAAGTGGGTTGTCAGGATCGTAATAATTTCTCTCTAGGTGAGAGAATTGATGGGAATTGATTTCCCAAGGTGCCAAACTACAATTACAGGACTCTGAGACTTCCTATTTGAACTATTGTTGAAGCCTCAGAAGGAAAGTGGGGAAGTTGAAGGACTTTTGACTAGAGAAGGGGCACACTTCTTAGGGTGGGACATGCATGTGTGTAATAAGGGACTATAGGATATATTCTTGGGCTGGAACCATAGTTTGAGTTACTTTGTTTTTGGCATACCTTATCCTTGCTCAGGAATCCTTTTTCCTCGTGGAGTTTTAGCCCCAACTCGGGGGTGACCTGCTGTTGAGAGTTTATGAACAACAAAGTCTATCACTATGAGAAACGTCTAAGGTCTACATGGAATTGGTGAATTCACAACAAAATACAAGTTTCCTTATGTGTTTTTTTATGAATACTATATAATTAAATGTGTTATTATTGTTATGGTATTGTTGTTATGATTACGCATGATAATGTTGTATAATTAATTATGTTATTTTGTACGATGCTTTCCCGTATTATTATTCCTGCATATATTTTGGTAGTTTGTATAATTATGTTCATATGAATACCAATTTTTATTTAAAGTTAATGGTATTAGAGTTAGTAAATTCGCGTGGCATTGCCCAGTTTGTGGCTAAAAATGCTAGTACATGGTATCAAGTTTTTGTTTGTTTGTTGAGTATATAGTAGTGGGGATATTACAATGGGGTAACGAGACTCAACTAGGAGGCTAGGTACGTTATATAATATGCCCCAAGTAGTGAATTTTTGTTTGATAAAATATGCACTTACTTACTTTGACATACAACTTGTGATCTCTCAAAAATTGTAGCACCATTCTTAAATATTGTTCATGCTCTTTTTTTGTCTTTGAATAGATGAGTATATCATCTAAGAACATAGTCATAAAACTATGTAGGTATTCTATGAACACTCCATTCATCATGCACATGAAAAAAATCGAGGCATTTGATACTCCAAAAAGCACTAGTCAAAATTCATAATTCCCATATCTTGTTTTGAACATTGTCTTGTTGATATCCTTTCCATTTATCCTCAGTTGATGATAATATGATCTCAAGTGAATATTGGAAAATATTCTTTCACCTCTCATCTTAATAAAAATATCATCAATCCTTAGAAAATGATATTTGTTCTTTATTGTGACCTTATTCAACTGTCTGAAATCAATACACACCCTTAAGGTTCCATCTTTCTTCTTCACAAAAAGAACTGGGCTCCCTAAGGTGACACACTTGGGTGTATATACCTCTTATTTAATGACCCTTGAAGCTATATCTATTTATCATTTCCCATCTTAACTAGGAAACATTACTACACACAATTACACATGAGGACAAAAACTTTCTTGTTAGCTCGTTTCCTACAGCTTACTAGCTATGCTTTATTCACAGATTTAACTAAATTATGATACCCAAAATTAAATGTATCTACAACATTATAAATGATCATGAATGCAACTAATGAACTCATTCAAAACAAAAATTAAGTCATTCACATACACAAAGTTAATCAAAATAATTAAACTCATGAAATAACTCAGAAATAGATAAACACTTATCTTTTATAACACGTATGCAACCAACTACCTGGGAAGGACATTCCACCCAACCATAGAATTTTTGTTCCATATCTCAACAGAAATTCGTCCCCAAGTTGGGGATAGGAATCCATAAGAGAAGTGTGCCTCTCATAGTCCACTCACAACTCACTATCACACAACCCACTAGTATTCTCCTACAATTATCCTGAATTTATTCCAACTCTCTTTCTCTTGAATTTACCAACCCAAGGAATGTAACCCTTCATCTGCTCTTAGTCCATCAGGTATCCCATTTTTTTATCAGGGTCTCTCTAGTTCAGGTAACTAGGAATCTCTGTCTGCTAGGGACTCAAGAGAACTCACTTCTAGCAAAACTACCAACAACCAACTACAAACACTTGTTTTTACAATGTAGCTCACTAAGGGGTTCAATTTTCATGCCTAACAACTTGGAGATTCAATTTATAGCTCCAAAACACTCCAACATGCTTCTGAATTTTCCCAACCTTCTTGCTCTAGCTCTGGTGCTCTTTTTCCTTGCTCTCTTCTTGATGTTCATGCCAAAAAAACCATTTGTAAAAATATGCATATTTCCCCATACAAATTTCCTCTATCTTCCCAAGACATTTGACTTCTCACTCTTCCCAATGCTAATTTTTCTTCATCCCCACACTTCAAAAAAATATGGGATGTGACTCTCACACCCACCCTTTTACTTGAGTTTCATGATTCATCTCTCATACACGCAAACATAAATAGAAGTTATCCCCAAATGATAGTAAATTTAAAAAAAATGGGTTTGGCTTAGTACCCATAAACTATTTCCCCTTAAGCTCCTCTTACACACTCCCTAGGCCTTTCCTTTCTCTTGTGGATTAATCAACCCCCATCTCTGTCCATATTCTCAATGGATTTCATCACACTACATTTATTAAAATTAGAAAATACATTTCGCATATTACATCACTTAGCCAAAGGCACATTTATATATATACCATGCATTAATTAAACTGGGGATTATTATGGGGATGATACATTGTCCCCTCCCTTACAATTGTGAACCATCCTTAGTACACAACACCATGCCAAAATACATATACAAATTTACATCACAGTACTTAAAAAATAAAATAAAATTCTGCAAATTTTACCCTCCAACAACAGTCCCGACCATAATCTCTCGTTCTTCTCATCCCATTGATACAGGGAATGCACCCCCTTCATTGAATTCATTCCATTAGGCTACACCATTTTTTTATCATGTCTATCAATGCAGATGACCAAGAATTTTGAGATGTGGCTCCAAAACTCTAGTTTCCTAAAAATGGAATTTTACATTTTTAGTTTCTATTTTCTTCAAATTGGAAAATATTTGCAAGTATTCCTCCCACATAGTTTCTTCATGCTCGCATGTTGCATATTCATGACCGTATAAGGTCCATTAAACCTTTACCATCCCTATGGATTTATTTAGAGCGCTCTGAATTTCCAATGACAACTTTGTCTGTTGGGTTATCCCAATTCACAGGTGTGTTATATTTCCTTCCATACAAATATTCAAATGGAGACAGTTTTAATGAGGATTGATACTAATTATTAGAAGTAAAATCCACTAAGTGGATATAGTCTTCTCATTATGATGGTTGGTCCATCACATACATCTTGATCATGTATTAAACTATCCTATTGGTCCTCTCTATTTTCCCATCTAAATATGGGTGATACACTATAATACGACTCTTATTTGTCCCAAATCATTTGAAAAAACCTTTCCACAATTTGGATGTAAACTTAGAATCTTTGTCTAACACTATTTCTTTAGGCACTCCATGTAGCTTAGAAACTTCCTTCATGTAAATCTCTGCAATGTTTGTTTCCTTATGTGTTATCTTTATAGGAATAAAATGTGCTTCCTTAGTCAATTTTTCCACCACCACCATGATGGAATCACGATGCTTCATTTTTTGGGCTTGCAATATTTGAAAAACCCTTTATGAATCTTCGGTAATAACCTACAAGACCCATAAATGATCTGACCTCTGTCACATTTCTCGGTGTTGACCATCCCTTAATGGCCTCTACCTTTCCAAGATCAACTACTATCCCATCTGCTGAAATAATATGTCCCAAGTAGTGAATCTTCTTTTGATAAAATATGCACTTACTTAACTTGACATACAGTTTACGCTCCCTTAAAATATTTAGCATCATTCTTAAATGCTTCTCATTCTCCTCCTCATACTTAGAGTAGATGAGAATGTCATATAAGAAAACAATTACAAACTTGTCCAAGTACCCCCTGAACACTCCATTCATTAGGCACATAAACATAAGTTAGGCATTTCATAGCCAAAATGGCACTACCGTGAAATCATAATGCCCATAACTTGTTTTGAACATTGTCTTGCTGATATCTTCTTCCCTTATCCTCACTTGATGATAACCTGATCTCAATTCAATCTTGGAAAATATTCTTGCACCTTTCAATTGATCAAATAGATCATCAATCCTTTGCAAAGGATATTTTTTCTTTAGAGTGACCTTATTTAGTTTTTTGGACTCAATACACAACCTTAAGGTCCCATCCTTCTTCTTTGCAAAAAGAACATGAGATCCCCAAGGTAACAGGCTTGGGAGTATATAATTCTTCCTTAAAATATCTTCAAGATGCATACGCAACTCTTTCAACTCCAGTGTGCCCATTATGTAATGTGTCTTGGACACCGAGGTATCTTTTGGAACCAAATCAATAGAGAAATCAATGTATCTCTTCGGTGGCAATATGGGGATTTCCTCAAAAATATTTTCGAAATATTTTAAGAATGGATGGTCTTCAATACTTGGCTCTTTATCTCCATCGTCCTCTTCCATATGGGTTTCCAAAATTTAACATCCCTTCCTGAAACTCTTTTTCAGTTGCATGTCTGAAATTTCTCTAACAACTATAGCTCTTGGAATGCCTTGAATATTTCCTTGCTATCCTTTCTCATCAATACACATTATCATCTTTTTGTAACAATCTAGGACAACATGGTGTTTTTCCAACCAATCCATGACAATTATATAGTCATATGAACCCAAATATATGGTGTCCACAACTACCTTTATTTTGACTCCATTCATGTCTATTGGACAATCTTTAACCAACTCATTGATCTTTCTCTTATCCTCAGTGGCTAACTTAACTAACAAATATTTATTATGCTCACTCCTTTGTAAATGAAATATTTCAATAATGTTAGAGTTTATGTAACTATGACTAGCTCTAGAATCAATTAAAATTGCTATGGGTTTATTATCAATCTTACCTTCCACTTCAATCACGGGGGATTGATATTTTTCTTGCTTGTTGTCGAAAGCTGCATAAATTCTTGGCATTATTCCTCCCATTTATTCCTTTGTTTTAGCCTCCTAAATTTTATGGACAATCCTCATTCTTTCTCCTTTGTGAGGGTACGCCCTATACAAGTGATTCCCCTCACATCCCCAACATTGTACAAGTTACTACTTTGGCCTTTTCCCAAAATAATATGTTTTCTTGTACTCATTTTGGGATGACTGTCCTTGTTGATTTTCTTGGGGGTTGTTCTTGAAAAAAATTGGCGTAATTTTTTTCTTCATTTACTCTTTCCTTCCTTTCATCCTATCATTCCAAGTATTTTGGAAGATTGGCCTCCCTCTGCTCTGCTCATAAATATTCTTTTCTCTCCTTATGGTCTCCTCCTAAGTCTTGGAGTTATCATATTGTATCTTGTCACTGTAGAAGGTAACCCATTAAGAAACCTTTGGATTTTGACTCTCTCATATTTTACGAACTCCACATACTTCAACAAGTAAAAAAAATCTTCTAATATTCATCCATTCTCATGCTTCTTGTATCGAGTTCAAATAACTATTTCATCTTATTTTCATAGTAGTTCTCAAACAAATATTTCTATTGGAAATATCCTTTAAATCGCCTCCATGAGACCTTCCTCTCGTCGAGGTTTTTTTCTTTAAGACGATCCCACCACATGGTTTCCTTTCCATGCAAGTGGTAGGTCTAAATTATTGTTTCTACCCTTGAGGGGTAATCATGAAGATATCAATATTTTTTCATTTCCAATAGCGAGGCCTCGACCAATTCTCCCTACTGGTGCTCACCGTTGTAAGTAGGTGGCTTCATTTTCCCGAGTTCACCTTGCAATATGTTTCCCTCAGGCATTCTCCTTTATATATTGAAATAAGACACATTCTAGACACTTCCTGGAACTTAAATTGCATGATCCCTCCTAGTGTATTTCTCTACAGAATGATGGCTCCTGCTCCTGCTCCTTGAGTGGTTGTCATTTCCATGCTCATCCCTTATGCTATGTGATTTGGATGTTGTCACTTGTCTAGAAACAACTTCTTTCTTTGTGCCATAGTTTTTATGGGATTTCTTCTACATCATGTTTAAACTCTAAAGTATCTCTTCCTAAGCCTTCATAATATTTTCATTATTATCCCTATAACTCTACACTTCTCTTTGCAGGATCCTCCCTTTCTCATCTTCCATTAGACTTTGTCTTAGAATTCCCCATTCTAAGATGCAGACCTATGCATTCCTCCTCATGACTATAGGACCCTTGGGAATCTTCCATTGTTTTTGTTCTCATACAGAAAACAAACTGCCTTCCTTAACCTATAAATTCTACAAGAAATGTGCATGAAAATAAATTTCTGTTAGACAAAAAATATATGCATACACAATTCTGGAAAAGAATGCATAAATGTTTCTACCCCTTAATGTCACCAATCATCTTCTTTTGATTTTACTGCAACATATACTACTAAATTTAATATTATGTGTTGATAGAAGGATTCTCCTTCTCAAGATCTTTCCATTGACTATTCATTTTCCCAATTCTGAGTTTTAAACAAAAAGTTATGGTATTCAAAAGTTTTGAATGTTTTCCCTTTCTAACCTTATATGCAACATGTGTCCTATTCATCTCCCAACACATTTGTAGGTACCCATAATTCAAATTAGGTTCCATGGATGACTTTTGATTTCCATCATATTTTCGTTTAATACTCCTAGACCCCAAACTGACTCTTGAACTAGATGTTATGCCCTCTAAAAGTAATTTGGTACTAACTTTTACCCTTACTTGTTTAGGCTATAACTTCTTAATACAAGATCGGTTATGTACTTAGAATAGATAGTTGGAAAACTCCCCTTGATATATTTTGTTTGAACTACAAATACATAGTCTACCTTTGTACACTTTGTTCTCGTGAATTTTCAATGCCTTAAAATGTCATTTAATCCCTTAAAAATGCCCTGCAATTTTATGACTTGCAAAAAAAATATTTTTTTCTAATAATTTTACTATTTATTGCTAATATGACACTAATGTATTCTCAGTCATCAAGCCACAAGGACACTGGTCACTAGGGAGATACCTCCCCTTCTCCTCACTAAAATTAAAATCCAATCCATGCCACCGAACCACCGAGCATTGAATCATCGAGAAGGGTTTCCCTTTTCCCTTGTGGAAATTTAGTTGGACTCTAGTTCGGTCCACTGGGCACCTGCCACTGCACCTAAACTTCTATATATTTCTCCATCATATTTTTTTGGTTCGGTCCACTAGTAACCCCACACATGCCTCCAACAAACAACTCGCGGTTTGATGTCTGTCAGGTCTGGGCCACTAACCATCCCGTACAAAATCCTATTCGGCCTCCACCAATCAACTCCAGTACAATCCAGGCCATTGGCCAGAACACCTTGACTCTTTTCATTTCAAATTGGCTTTTGGTCTAGTCCAATAGTCACCTCATCCATAATTTTACATTGCACACGGGCTCCACATGGTTCTGTGGCTCTCCATGCTTCATGCAAAATTAACAAAGGGTTTAGTTTTAGTTATAAATAGGTCTCATGAACCCTTCCATGTGAATGTGGAATAAATAACACATGTTACACATCCATGATCAAGGATCCACACTAAGGTTAGATCAACAATTATTGAGAGTCAATTTTCAGGAAGTCATTACTTTCGATCCAGAATCCCAAATCAAACAAATGATGGCTCATTAGGAAGCAAGGGCCATGGAGATTAACTTGGAAATGATTTCCATGGCTATAATAACATCATTGAATCACAATCTTGCCCTATTTGATGTGGTATTGTAGAAATAATTTTTACCCAAGAGAAAATAAATCTCATCCAAACAACTTTTTGTTGTCATGTAGTAGGCTCTTGCAGGTCCAATGTTGCAACCTACCTCTGATACCATAATGTAATATTCCCTAGCTTAACCGGGGAACATTACTACATGAAATTACACATGAGGATGAACAATTTCTTGTTGGTCCATTTATGATTTATTCACAAATTTAACTAGATTCTGAAACTCAAAATTAAATGCATCTACAACATTCTACTTGATCATGAATGCAACCAATAAACTCATTCAAAACAACAAATAAACCATTCACATACAAAGAGTTAATCACAATAATTAAACTCATGAAATAACTTAGAAATAGATAAACACTTACATTTTAAAACACTTTTGCAACCAATGTTTTGGGAAGAACATTCCACCCAATCATAGACTTGTTCCAGATATCAACAACAAGTTACCCTTGAGTTGGATATATGAATCCATAAGATAAGAGTGCCTCTCACAGTCAAATCACAACTCACTATGACACAATCCACTGGTATTCTCATACAATTATCTCTAATTTCTTCTACCTCTTTCCCTCTTGACCCTCCCAACCCAAGGAATGTACCCCTTCACTAGTCTTAGTCCATCATGTGTCCCATTCATTTATGAGGGTCTTTCTGGCTTAGGTAACTAGGAATCTCTTTGTTGGGGACACAATGGAACTCACTTCCAAGAAAACTACCAACAACCAATGACAAACACTTATCGTTACAGTGCAACTCAATCATGATTTCAGTCTTCAGGAATGAAAAGCCATCTCTTCAATTTCCATCTCCAAAACTCTCCACATATGCTCCAACATGATCTTGAATTTGGCCAGCCTTATTTCTTTAGATCTGTTTCTCTTTTCCCCTGCTCTCTTCTTGTTGTTCACACCGAAAATACTGACTGTAAAAATCTTCCTATTCCACCATATAAATTTCCTATATATTCCCAAGACATTTGATTGTTCACTCTTCCCGATGCAGATTATGCTTCATCCCCATGCTTCCAATAACTAGGGGATATGACTCTCATACCCACCCTCTTACATGCGTTTAATCATTTGGCTCTCATACACTCAAAAAAAAATATAAGTTATCCCCAAATGATAATAAATTAAGAAAACTAGGATTGGATTAATACCCATAAACCATTTCTTCTTGGGCCCCTCTTAGACACTCCCTAGGCCTTCCCTTTCTCTTGTTTATTAATCATCCCCCATCTTTGTCCATATTTCCAATAGCTGGCATCACATTACTTTTATTAAAATAAGAAAATGTATTTCACATATTACATCACTTGGCCAAATCCACATTCATATCTACATCATGCATTAATTAAACTTGGGATTATAGTGGGGATGTTACACTCTGCAACTCTTTCAATTTTAGTGTGCCCATTCTATAAGGTTTCTTGGACACTCAGGTAGCTCCTGGCACCAAATCAACATAGAAATCAATGTCTCTCGTTGGTGGCATTCTTGGTATCTATTCAAAAACATCCTCAAAATCCCTCATGACCGGATGGTCTTCAATGCTTGCCACTTTATCTCCATATTCCTCTTCTAGATGGGCTGCAAAAATATGACATCCCTTCTTGAATTTGTTTTTTCATCTGGGTTGGTGCAATTATTTGCATAATATATTACCAAACATAAATTATCAACCATGATTCGTAATCAATAGAGTTGATGCACTATATGTGCCGATAACAGATAGGTTCCTATGTCTCATGAGTATAGAATAAAGAAGAAACAATCAATACCAATACTCTGTTTACAAATTTTTAATCTATCTTCCTCACACAACTTAAAGATCAGAAAACAAAACTCATTAACAAAATCCAACAAGCATGTTATCTAAAGGTTCTTGCTCAGGTAATGAATCTATCCATTTACAGGCTCATGAAATAAAAAGATGGAATTTGAATCTGTCCCTTGTAGAAACTAAACCAATAAAAAATTAACACTCTGTTTTAGGATATCTAAATGCTTCACACAACTTCAAACTTAGAAGAGAAAATTGATAACAAAACTTCTCAAACAAACAGTGAATCAAAAGGTTCTTTCTTAGGAAACAAGTCTGTTCATTCTAGGATTATGAATTAGAGAGATGAACTTAAGAGCTTGTTTCGTGTAGCAATCAAAACAATGATTAACAATCAAATCCAGTCACTCTTAAACAAAATTCAAATCATAACTCAATTTTGTTCAATCAAACCTGTGTAGTGCAAAAAACAATCAATATAATTGAGAGGCTTCAATATTATGAAACATGAAGGTAAAAGAGGAAGTCCTATTGTTCCTGTACCCACCAAGAACACTACAACATAAAACTCAGAATAACAATATTTGTTTGCTAAACAATCCCACACATCAGATTCTTAAATGTTACTCTACAGAAATAGAAAGGAAACTAACTGCTTACACTAATTCAAAAGAGAGCAATTATGTGTTTAATATTTAAAATGCATTTAAATTATTGACAAAACACAACTATTAAATACTCACACAATCACACAAAGAATATATAGGGAGGTTTACCTTAGTTGGGATAGTGGGCCCTTGCCGAACCAACCAGGCACCTCTAAAAAGATAACAGGCTAAAACATTCTAATCATACCCAGAAATTTGTATTTCTTCAAATGGTAAATTGAATCAACAACCAATCATCTCGTACATCAAAACAATATTCATCATATGGTTCTTACAACTTTCTTCATTACATTCATATGTATCGTTATACTATCGCTTATACAACGTCCCTTATAAAGAAGGTGAGCCAATACGATCAAGAGCTAAGGATAATTATTAAATAGTTTTTGAAATATTATAATTGGCAATACATATCGAATATTTAGGGATGGACTTCATCCTCATGACACAAAGTGCATGAGTGATGAAGTTGATAATGATCTTGAAAACTAATTTAGAGACATTGATCCAACTATCTTCTTGTAATCTCCAACAACATACTTGTTCAACAAGTGATTTCTGGAAATAGGGGATTGGTACCGGAATACACACAGTTGTAATATTGAGTACCGGAATAGGTGAAGTTGTTTGGTACCAGAATAACACAGTTGCACTGGTACCAGAATAACATAGGCTAGTACCAGAATAACATAGACTGGTACCGGAATAGCACAGGGTGGTACCAGAATAACACAGGGAATTACTGGATCAATGTTATGCGGTTTTGTTGTTACCACATCAATGTTGATTAATATCAAATGATTAGGATCATGAAAAATCAAGCATTTTAATCGAATTAACTCAATAAAATTAAACAAAACATGCCTTAATCATAAGTTACCTCTCTATGCACATGAACAAGGTCATTAAGTGTATTTATGGAGGCAACATTCAAGTTTATACTCATAACATAGGTAAAATAGGCTTAGATAGGGGGTAATAGAGGGTATTAGAAGTGTCAAAATGGAGTCTCAACATTCCCCCATGCTTAAGTCATTGCATGTCCTCATGCAACAATGATCTTCAAAATTTCACAATTGATGATACTCCTTACTCGATCAAGCATTCCCTGAAGTTCCACCTTTCTTCAGCTCATTAAGTTCTCTTTTAAGTAACCTGTTATACAATATAAACTTCCTAGCCTATGCTTCACACTTATAACCCATGGCAAAGTAGTTATGACAGAAAAGTAAAGTCATGATTAATAGATTAGATCGGTTAGTGATTTGACGTTAAGTCTTATCCAATCTGTTTTCGAACATAGTTAAGAGAAAGGGTTGGATGTGAATCTAATATGATTATAGGATAGTGGCCAAGAGTTTTCAAAATGAATTTGACTAATAGGCACCCCCCGAGCTAGATTACCTTTAAAACCAAAGCAATGTAATCATAGTTTAGATCTCATTTGAAGAGAGGAACACATAAAAGAATACATCCCAAAATGATTAACTCGTTTCTTATCCAAGTTTTTAGAGATAAATATCTTCTTGCTTAGGTAAGGTGAATTACATATACTGAGGGCCCGACTTCTCATTCAAACCTATTTAGTTTAAAAGATAGAACTTTAAAGTGGATACTTGAAAGTTCTTAGGAACATCATCCGAGAGATATAAAAGTCACATCCTAGCCTTGATTTGATAATAATTGCTTCAGAATGAGACCCAAGGGTTTGTTTTCAGTTTGAGGTGTGCCACTTTATGTTTTTCAATTCCCTTTACCCAGTATAGCCCCGCTGCCAGTAGGACTGTTCAATACCCCGACAGGTTTAACTTGGTACCATACAAGCATGGCCTCACTACCAACAGGGCTATTCAGTACCTCGACAGGTTTACTTTTACATCCTGATACTTCCTTTTTATTATATTTAGAATGATGTATACTATTCATTGACAGTTTTAGAGTATAAGGAAGGGAGGTGGTACACGAGTGTTTTAGAGTTATGAGGCACATAATTAATTGTTTGCAATTATCCCAAGGGTGACATCATCCACATTCAATTTAAATCTCAGCTATTCAATGTATAATGGAACATCTTGAATAATGACTAAGAGGTCCCTCTAGTTAATCATATTAGGGTTCTCATGAAAGTTCATTGAGGTTTTGCAAGGGCATTCCACCACATGAGGTTTTCATCAATACCTCCCAAGAAAAACTTGGATAAAAGCTTGTTTGAATCAACTAGGTTGGTATTTGACATAATGGTGTCACCACTTTTCAATGGATATTTCAATTAACAATCACTTTTATTTCAAAATGATGAGGTAATAAGACAAGTGCATCCATTATCATATAGAGCTAAATGTGAAGATATCTTCTTAAAGGATAGCAGGGATGATTTATTTAGGGTTAAGTGTAGAAATGTAGGAGGAAGATGCTCATGAGAGTAAAAATAATTCAACACAAGAATTAAATGATCCTTGATAGAAATAACACGAAAAGATTAGCTCATACCTCCAATCACCTGCAGTGAAAATAATGGTAAGCACATGAGAAAGATCATATCACCTTGGCATCAATATCAGATGAGTAATGGAGTAGGTTTCTAAAACTAGAATTTGTAGGCTTCTCCTTGTGGATGGAATGCTCTGGTGATAACTCAATGGTTGCTTCAGGAGCACTATTTGATCGTTCCCCTAGCCCAGAGTCTTTCTTCTATATTTTAGCTTTTGGAATCGAGATAGGACTTATTTTCTGAGATTGGGTGTCTTTATTCTTTCTGAATGTAGTAGGCTTCCCTACAACAAAATTTCCTTTATCCAATTCCTCAATAGGATGGGATGAGCTCGGTGTAACAATGGCTTCCTTATTTACCCCCTGATGCCTTCCTTTCGTCTTTATTTTCCTTTTTTCTTGATCCTTCACTGTGTATTCCTGCTTCATGTTCCTCTACATATTTAGACATTCATTCCTGACCAAAATTCTGTTGGAGTAGTTGCTTCCAACTACCACCTTGTGTCCTTAAGGCATGGACAACCAAAAGTTTTATCAAGCCATGGTGATGAAGGATAGTTTCAGGTTTCTTGAAAGTTGATTTCACTCCTCTCAACATATTATTTAAAATCATCCATAGGAAGTGAGGAAAATCAATTTTTGGCCCTCCCTCTTGATGGCCTTTAAAATTTTCCAAAACTGGCACCCAATCGGCCTGTTCATATTTTTCCCTGCAAGCTTGATATTCTGTTGTTTCCCTATATAATTGAAATATGGGCTCATGCCTGTTGAATCCCATGATAGCTTAAAATGTTTCTTTAGGGCATATGAGGCACGGATAGAGGATTGAGGGTTGAGTACCGGATCAACGTAGACTGTGATGGAGTACCGGAAGGGGGTAAATATGCAAAATTTATGAAGGCACGTGATGAGAGTATCACTACAGGTAGTGTGACAACAAAATGGTAAATAACACTCATCTAGATGGAAGAGCCATCCAAAGGAGTGTTTATAAATGGATATTTGGTTTACCACGCTCACATCTATAGTAATGATGACACGGTAAGACAAGTCAAATCCATTAACAACTTACAGAATCGTAGGAGCGTTGGCATCAAACCATATTCATGGGAGTGTTAGATAATGATGACAAGGGATGTGTCTCGAGTCATTCATATGGACTGATAGTGAATCATGGGATTATGAGGTTTCTTTACTAGATATACCGAAAGGAATGATTTTGATCCTGTGAGAGACACAATGACCTCGTACTCTCAACATTTTGGGAAATAGGGACATTTATTTATATGAAAATGTAAACGAGGATTTTATAGAAGTTCGTGGTAGGGGGTGTGTCATGATTCGAGAGTAACAATATGTTTAATGCATAATCAGTCTAATTTATTTAATAAAATGAAAAAAAAATGTTGAATATGTATGTCCTAGTACTAAAATTGAGCAACAACTTGAAAATATGATTAGAGGTACCAATCACGTTATTACTAGTACCGGATCACCCAAGTGCAGAGTTATGGTCAGTACTATAATAGAGAAGGGTTCCTTCTTCAGTACCAGATAAACATAGAGATGTTGTTCAGTACCAGATGGACGTAGAGACAAACATTGTATTCTAGTACTCAATGAGAATTTGACACAATATCTGGTGGTAGTTCTTTGTAGACTGAAAATTTTGTAGGCTACACTTTGTAGATGTAGTTGGTGTTTTTTGGTGTTCTGGAAGAGGACATGTGATATGATTCAACTAAAAAACCATGTAGATGGAACAAATACCAACACTAGATGCAGGAACTCTGAGTTTTCATCCGAATAATGAAAAATAATTTGATGACTGGGCTCCAAGTTCTATGAGAAGAGGGTATTATGTAATTATATAACAATATGTTGAGATTTAGAAGCCTCCTCTTTTGGAACCAGGCTGATCATTTCTCCTGTTGGCACTTCCTTTTTATTACAAAACTAATAATCCTAACTACTACTTCTCAACAACCACTCCCCCATGCTTGAGGTTTTGCATGGCCTCACGCAAACAATGTGAGATGATAAAAAAAAGGGTTTCTCAGAGGGTTTCCAACATCTTCTAAAAACAAACCAATAACATTAATTAAAACTAGATTCTTATTCATACTTACAAACAAAAAATTTAAGGAAAATGTCAAAAGTTGAATTATTAGCTATGAATAAAATAGTTTGGAATTAACATTCATTTTCAACTTCCATTAAAAATATCACTTAATTAATCATCCTTGTGAAATAGTGGTCTTATAATAGATAGGTAATGATAAAGCACGAATGCATCATTTTTAACAACTGAAGGAAAAAGAAGAATTTTGAAGAAAGAGGTCATGAAGAACTCCCTTAAGTGTTATTTTCTGTTGACAAGGATGCCTTATTCTCTTTTGAAACCCTTCCATTATTATGTGTGCATTCAGAGGATGAAGATATCCCCTTCTCATAAGATTCCAAACAAAATCATCATAACTTTTAAAACGAAATCTACTATAGGAACAAAAGATCTTAAACTGATTTCTTTATTATCTTTTGACATTCTCATCTATGAAAAATCTGAAAATATGTTGCATTGTTCTTATGTGTAAAATTTATTTATTTATTTACCTATCCTACTCTAATTGAACAAAAAAATGTCTTTATAAGAATACCTCCAGTGAATCCATGTGCGTAACAGGGTTAGAAATATATCCATACTCGGGTTTAAAAGATAAATTTTAATGCATATTGGAGTATGAAGGACCAACTGCTTTGATGATGAGATCAAGCAATAATGAAAAATAAAAGAGTGGCGTGACACAATAACTAATTGAAACCATATTTGAATAGGATCACTATATTCTTGTTTCTCTTCTTTGTTTAGGTCACACTGAATATCTTCCTCTACCATTCTATGCAGAGTATCCTCTTCAAGATGATTGGTCTTTGGAGTACATACATGATCTGCTGAGAGGCATGCTAAGGAATCCTCAATCTCAGGTTCCACTGGTTTCTTTCCATTGAATTCTATCCATGAGTCTTTATTCTCCTCAACAAATTGACAAGAGGAATCCAACGGTACTTCTAAATATTCCTGTGGAGAGACAACTAGATTCTTGACTGTTGTGAAGATATGCTCTTCCTGAGAGGTGGATATCCCAGCTGCTACTATAATGCGATAAATTTCTCGGAGGAACATTCTTCAATATCTTGATCATCCTTGAATTACTCTAGTTGGTTGATGATCCCTGTCTTGCAACATAACTTAGTACTTGAGGGTTCTTACAACACCCCAAAAATGATTTATCATCAAAGATTTGAATATTAAAACTATTTGCAAAAACAAAACACATCAAACTTGAACTCCTTGCGTTACTGGGACCCTATTGTCACCAGGTTATCGGTTCACACAAGTTAGCTCATCATGAAAACACATTTTTTTCATAAAAGAAGGAAAAACAATTTTGCATTAAAAGAAAAGAGGACAACCTAACTTTGGAGCAACCCCACCAAAGTAGATGCATGGGATCTTCCCACATGTCTTACCATCTTCTCTCCGCCCTTAGGTCATCCATAAAACCAATCCAAAACCATTAAATAAATCTAATTCAAATACTACTATTACCGTTTACAACTCCCCGACAACGATGCCAAAATGTCGGTGCAATTATTTGCATAATATATTACCAAAAATAAATTATCAACCTCGATTCGTAATCAGTAGAGTTGATGCACTATATGTGCCGATAATAGATAGGTTCCTATGTCTGATGAGTATAGCATAAATAATAAACGATCAATACCAATACTCCATTTTACAACTTTTTAATCTATCTTCCTCACACAGCTTAAAGATCAGAAAACAAAACTCATAAACATAATCCAACAAGCATGTGATCTAAAGGTTCTTTCTCAGGTAATGAATCTGTCAATTTACAGGCTCATGAAATAAAAAGATGGACTTTGAATATGTCCCCTGTAGAAACTAAACCAATCAACAATTAACACTCTATTTTAGGATATCTAAATGCTTCACACAACTTCAAACTTAGAGGAGAAAACTGATAACAAAACTTCTCAAACAAACAGTGAATCAAAAGGTTCTTTCTTAGGTAACAAGTATGTTCATTCCAGGATTATGAATTAGAGGAATGAACTTAAGATCTTGTTTTTTGTAGCAATCAAAACAATGATTAACATTCAACTCCAGTCACTCTTAAACAAAATTCAAATCATAACTCAATTGTGTTCAATCAAACATGTGTAGTACATAAAACAATCAATATAATTGAGAGGCTTCATTATGGTACATGAAGTAAAAATATTAAGTCCTATTGTTCTTGTACCCACTAAGAACACTACTATCTCAAACTCATAATAACAATATTTGTTTTCTAAGCAATCCCACACATCAGATTCTTAAATGTTACTGGAATAGCACAATTGCACTGGTACTGGAATAACATAGGCTG
Source organism: Picea engelmannii (assembly GCA_009831015.1). Classification (NCBI taxonomy): domain Eukaryota; kingdom Viridiplantae; phylum Streptophyta; class Pinopsida; order Pinales; family Pinaceae; genus Picea; species Picea engelmannii. The sequence continues at coordinate 1,351,303 of ML776893.1, read as the reverse complement.
GTACTGGAATAGCACATGCTGGTACCAGAATAGCACATGGCAGTACCAGATCAAATGCTTAGGATCATGCAAAATCAAACATTTTAATCGAATTAACTCAAGAAAATTAAACAAAACATGCCTTAATCATAAGTTACCTCTCTATGCACATGAACAAGGTCATTAAGTGTATTTATGGAGGAAAAAATCAATATTATACTCATAACATAGGTAAAATAGGCTCACATAGGGGGCTAATAGAGGGTATTATAAGTGTCAAAATGGAGACTCAACAATCTGTATGGCTGAAATTTATCTACTTGCTACAACTCTTGTAATGCCTTGAACCTTTCCTTTCCACCCTTCTTCATCAAGACAAGTGATTTTCTTGTTGTAGCAATATAGGACAACATGGTGTTTTTCCAACCAATCCATGCCAATTAGACAATCATATTTAACCAATGGTATTGTGTTCACATCTACCTTTGTGCCGAGTCAATTCATGTCTATTGGAAAATATCTAACTATATAATTGATTTTCCTCTTAGCCCCTTGGAAAACTGAACTAACCTAGATTTCGTATGCTTACTCCTTTGCAAGTCAAATATTTCAACAATGTTAGATTTTATGTAACTATGGATAGCTCTAGAATCAATTCAAATTGTTGTGGGTTGTTTATCAATATTACCTTCCACTTCAATCATGGGGGATTTTTATTATCCTTGCTTGTGGTGCAAGGCTACATAAATCCTTGGCATGCTTCCTTTCATGTATTCAAATGTTTTAGCCTCGTGAATGTTGTGTAAAGTCCTCATTCTTTCACCTTCATGAGTGTGGTCCCTATATTAATTATTTCCCTCACATCCCCAAAATTGTACAGGTTGTTTCCTTGGCCTTTTCCCAAATAAATTTGTAGTCTTGTGGTCTTTTTGGGTTGACTAACCTTATTGGATTTCTTGGGATTTGTTCTTAAAAAAATGTGGCTTATAACCTTTCTACTTTTGATCTCTCCTTCCTGTCATCTTCTCATTCCAATATTTTTTGAAAACTAGCCTTCCTATGCTCTTCTCATAAAGATTCTTTTCTCTCCTTGTGGATTCCTCCAAAGTATTGGGGTTATCATATTGTATCTTGTGACTGTAGTAGGAAGGTAACCCACTTAAAAAAAATGGATTTTGACCTTATCATCCTTTATGAAGTCCACATACTTCAAAAATTCAAAGAATCTCTTCTCATATTCATCCATTGTCTGCTTCCCAACTTGAATTCAAAAAACTATTTCATATTCCTTTCATAATAATGCTTGGACAAATATTTATCTTGGAAATATCCTTTGAAATTCCTCAATGATATCCTCTTCTCATCAAGGTGCTTGTTTTTTTTCCAGTTGATCCCACCACATGTCTATTGTTCCTTGCAAGTGGTAGGTCATAATTCTAGCTGGAAATATTTCTTCATTTCCAACAGCTAGTGATCCAGATTATTTTCGAAATGAAATGAAAGAAAATATATTACAATGAAATACACATTAAAATTTCCAAAAACAAATAAATACAACAATACATTATTTCTATTAATGAAATAAATGTACAAAGAGTGTAAAAATATAGAGTTCAAGAATCGCTAGAATGGTGGAAGCTTTATCTTTGAGAAGAGATGTGATGACTACACTTATTCAAAAGAAGATGATTACAATGAGGTTCTGAAGGAATTTTTATGATAAAAATGAACTCCAAAACCGTAGACATCCAAAAACCTAACCCTAGGAGATGAAGCGCCAAAAGTCATGTGGGCCACGTTGGGGTAAGTTAGTACATTAGCTTCCCAGGGTCATAACTTTTACATATGATCTTTGTTTTAGGCACCCGATAGACCATTGGAAATGTATTTTTGAGAGCTACACATTATGCCATCAAAATATGACTCCGTCTATAGTTTGACTGTTTCAAGCCAATAAAACACTATTTAAAACCTCAAAATGACCCTGGAAGTACAGAAAGATGTACTGACATGAAAAACTCCAAAATAATCTAGTTGGAATAGATGGGGACCACCAATATCCACCTAGATGATGTGTAGGGATTCAGGACAATCTCATAAGTGCAGAATCCATAATTAAAAAGAAATTTCCCCATTACAGAGAAATGTGTTAAACTGAAAACTATCAAGATGATCCAGTTGGAATTTGGAACAGGTGGGTGGCCACCAATATCCACTTGGATCAATCCTCCCCCCTTATGAAGAAATGGTATCCATTGCATTGAGCTCTTGGGGAAGAGGGAAAAACATTTTTTGAATCTAAATCTTGGTGAGTTGCTTGCCTTGTTGGAGAATTTACGTTGCTTGGTCTATGGAAGGATGTCATGAATTTGCTGCTGGTGGGGTTGAATCTGTTCCACTAACCTGTTGTCTCTGGGATTTCTGGGGCATTGTATAAGCACCATTGTAGGTAAAGAAACAATATTTTTTTTCTCTTATGCAATTTGCTTCTATTGGATAGAAGGTGTTGAGGCTGCAATGGTTGTAGTGGCCTTCAATGAATCCTTTGAATATACTGTGAAGAGGATGAATTTTGCAGTCTGAAAGATTATCTTGTGACACTGTTTTGGTCGAAAAGTAGTTGAAACTACCTCTAGCATCCTATAGAGATGAACCACTAGAGTAATAATGACACTACAGGGTCGAGACTCATAAAAAACATGGCGTTTTCACATATACAGTTGGCCCAAAACAACATTACATACATCAATAGGGGAAACATCACACACTACCTCATCCTTGAAGGGTTGGATACCATAGGACATGCGACACTGCTGGTTGACACAGAGATATCATCCTTGGTGAAGCCACCCAATGTTGTTTGGCTACGAGTGTGGTGTTTTCGAAAGCCCGAATTGTTTGATGACCTCAATTGAGATGAATTTATTCTAGATACTACTATCAACAATGAAATACAACATGGTCCCCTTCACTCACATATGTGAATGCAAGCGGCACTCCCCCTCTTTAGGATGTACTAGTTCTTCTCATTGAATTGTTGTGTTCGTGATAGTAGCAGTAGGGTCTGCGTCGATGATCTATTTGTTTTCAATATTTTCTGGATCAGATTCTGAATTAGGGTTTGACTCCTTGTCTTTGACTGCAACCACCAATGACTGTTTCGAATGACATTTATCGGTGTTGTGCTAGGCGATTTTGTGGAAGTCACACCAATTCCGAATGTCATTCTTCATTTTACCGTTCTTTTCCTGTTTCTTGGACTAGTTGTCGGAAGGTTGTTGGTTAAGTTTGTCTTTACCATGATTTGGTTGTTGTGGATTTTCCAAACTCCTATTTGTTCTAGTGCCTAAATTTATACTCGATTTTGAAAACATATCGATAGGTAGCTCCCAATGATTAGATGTTTAGGAAATCCATTTCGGTTTGGATGTACCTATGTAGATCCCCACGGTACTTCAGAGCCAGATGCCTCTCAGAGTCTTTGATACCCAACTTGGTGTGCAAGGTATGGAAAGTATTTGTGAACTACAACACTGTTTGTCTCTTCTCTTGTCGTAGTGTGGTCCATTTCATGTATTGGTCTTCATATTTATCAAGAGAGTGGTATTTCTCCTTGACCACATCCAAAAAAAAATACCAAGTAGGCTCGACCCCATATATTTCATATTCCTCTATGGAAATTTTCTCCCAATAAGTTTCCCACCAATGTTTGACATGGGGGAGATCCTTGAGGAGTGAGAAGGTGATCTTTCCCCTATCTAAAAAATTGTGAATAGATAAATAACCTTCTAGAAAATTCAACCATTTTTCTAAGGCATTCGCATCTATCTGACCTTCAAATACAAGAATATCAAAATTAACTTGTACCTTGAAGGGAGAGGTTCCTCCAAATTGGCCGCTTGATGAATATGCGCCTATTTCTATAGCCATCAGTTGAAGGATTTGGGTAAAATTATCCATCATTTCCTTCCTCTGTCGCGCGAGATCTTTCTCAAGAAATCTGTTAATAGAATCTTATGCTCCGTCATTTTTATTTTTTGCTGCCATAGAGGGTTTCTTGGGCGTGCAAGAGTGATTTTCCTCAAGAGATAAAATTTCGAGACCCAACTTGCTATACTTATACCTCATTGGGGACATGCACTTAAAAATGATCAAGAGCAGCATGCTCTGATACCACTGATCCAAATTATTTTTTGAACGAAATGAAAGCATATATATTACAATGAAATACACATAAAAATTTCCAAAAGAAAGGAAATACAACAATACGTGATTTTTATTAATAAAAGAAATCTACATAGACTACAAAAATACAGAGTGCAAGACTCGCTATAATGGTGACAACTTTATCTTCTAGAATAGATGTGATGACTACACTCATTCAAAAGAAGATGATTACAATGAGGCTCTGAATGAATTTTTATGATAAACATGAATTCTAAAATCCTAGACATCCAAAAACTTAACCCTAGGAGATGAAGCGCCAAAATTCATGTGGGCCCCGTTGGGGCAAGTGAGTACATTAACTTCATGGGGTCGTAAATTTTTCATATGATCTCCATTTTACGTGTGTGATAGCCCGTTGGAAAGGTATTTTCGAGAAATACACGTTATGCCTTCAAACTATGACTTCATCTATAGTTTGACTGTGGAAAGCCAATAAAACATTGTTTAGAGACCCAAAACGGCCCTAGAACTACAAAACCATGTAATAACATGAAAAATTCCAAAATAAGCCATTTGGAATAGGTGGGCGGCCACCAATATCCACCTGGATGTTGTGTAGGGCTTCATGACATCCCCTTAAGTGCATAAACCACAGTTACAAAGAAATGTCCCCATTATAGAGAAACGTGTTGAACTGAAAATTGTCAAGATGAGCCAGTTGGAATTTGAAACAAGTGGGTGGCCACCAATGTCCACCTATATCAGCTAGGCCTCAACCTCTTCTCCTTTCCATTTCTCACCATTTAAATTTGGTGGCTTGATTTTCTTGAATTAACATTACAAGATGTATGCCTCATGCATTATTTTATGCCTCCTGACAGGAGACATGCTTGGGTTACTCCCTCAACTTGCGCTTGCATGAGTTATTCTAATATATTTCCTTGGGTAATGATGGCACCTACTCATGCTTCTTGACTTCCTGTCCTTCTCATGATCACCCTTTCTGCTATGGGATATAGATGTGGTCTCTTGTCTATCATTAGATGCTTTATTTGTGCCAGATTCTTTATAACCTCCGTATAGAACATATTCAAACTCTGAAGGACATATTCACGAGACTTCATAATCCTTTCATTATATTCCCTATATCTCTGCACTTCTCGATGCAGGATTCTCATAGTTTCAGGCTCTTATTTGCCTCTCCTTCCATTATATTCTATCTCATCATTTCCCATGCTGATATGTAGACCAATGATCTCCTCGTCATGGATCTAACATCCTTGGACATATTCTATAACTTCAGTCCTCATATAATAACCAAATTTATTTTCCTATACCTCTAATTCTACAAGAAATGTGCATGTAATAATTATTGTTAGGATATGCATACTATAAACATTTCATTAATTAGAATATAGGTTATTCTTCACATAATGTTATGAATAATATAATGCACCAGGTCAAAATATAATTCCTTAGACACATTACTACCTGAAACAACTCTCCAATGGCTATACTTATGCATCATTTTGAATTATGAGAGAAAAATTACAACATTCACAAGTTGCAAGTTTTCACTCGTTACTCTGTTTTTATTGCTACATAAATTACCTTATGATTTTATAAACATTTTAGTGTCCAATTCAAAATTATGGGTGGATTAATTTCTTCTCCTCCTGAAGACCTTTTGAAGGACTATTATCTTTCCCAAATTCAAGCTCTGAGCCGAAAGTTATGGTCAGGACAGTTTTCCCATTTTATCCTTGTATGATACACGTGTCTTCTTTCTCATCCTGCACATTTTACATACCTAGATTCAAAATCCAGTTCCATGTATGAATTCTATGGTTTATAATATTACCATAGACTCGTGAACAAGGTGTTATTCCCTCTAGAAGAAAACTATTACTGAAAATATACCCTTAAGTGTTATAATTGTAACTTTCTCATACGAGCTTTGTTTTGCACTCAAAATAGCTCATTGTAAATCTCTCTTCAAGATATTTTATTTAAGCTACAAAAATTGAGTGTACCAAAGGTAATACCTTTTTCTTGTAAAACTTGACTTCTTAAAAACATCGTTCAGGGCCTGCAAATCGCCCCATAAGTTTAAGACCTTCAAAAATCTGAAAATTTCATTGAAAATTGATTGTTTTACTATTATAAAAACCCTTTAATACGAGCCATTGGTATTGAAATAAAGAGAAATTTTAGACGTTTATATGAACTCTATCGATGACCAACATTTTCCTTTGGGTGCATACAACACCCCACCAAAATTGTTGACCCACCCATTGGCCATCGACCCTTTCCTTTGGAATCCAACTTACAAGACATCGCTAAATCAACCGACCCGACCATAGAACATTGACCATCGATTTTCGATGATATCCCATTGATGCAAAAAATAGTTTTCTAATTCGACCAACCTGATCATCGACCATCGACGATTCCTTTGGAATGAATGAAATGCGTCGCCAATTCGACCGACCCGATCAATGAACATCAACCATTTATTGGCTAACATGGAAGCCAAGCTAACGTGGCATGACATGTGAATGTTGACATGGAAATATCACTGATCTATAATGATACTTTAATTCTAATGTGTCATGACGTGTGGATGTTGATGTGGCATGACAAATCATCACCCTCTTCCCCCTCATTGGTGATTGAAAATTTCTTTTGGATGCATGAACACTTTACCGAATTCATTGACCCGATCACTGGCCATCGAAAATTTTTGTTGGCAAATGAAACACTTCTCCAACTCAGTCGACCCGACTATTGGCCATCGACAAATTTAGTTGGCAAACAAAATTCTTTTCCAAGCTTGTCGATTCGACCATCGGTTCGATCCAATTTCTAAATGTAACGACCCTGCTTAAATAGATGTATAGGATTATTAATTATAAATAATTTAATGATCTAACTATCCTAAAAGTTAACTAAACAATAATTATTTCTTAAATAACATTAACTAATTAATTATTATTAATTAGTTGTTCATGACTGTCAAGGATTAATTAATTATTAATTGACTCATTAATTAATTAAGTAAAGAATTAAAGGGATTAATAAATTATATTGTTTAAATTAAAAAAAGGTTATGTATACGGAAGGGATAAGGGGCATTAATAAACGGATAGGGAACATTAAATAATTGGATAAGGGGCATTAACTATGGGTAGGTAAGGAATTAAATGGGGTGAAAGGGCGGTGAAGGAGGGATATGAGGGGAGGTTTACAAAGGAAGGGAGGAGGATCATTCTACAGGGATATATTAGTTTTTTGGAGGTTTTCTCTTGGATTGCACAGAGGAGAGTTGGAGTTTTGTAGTCGGGAAGGGTTAGTACAGGGGGCACCGGTTTGCTGGGGGTTTTGGGCACGGGGGCCAGGATATCCATATGGTATCCTAGAGCTAGGTAGTTGTCCTAGTTGGCAGGGTGGATACTCGGTTTTGGGCAGAGTTGGTCCGTGTATTCAAGCTGGGCAAGGAAACAACACGAAGGTCAACAAGACAACCGGAAAACGAAGGGTTAGCATCAGGCCTAGGTAATTTAAATTAAGCATTTGTTTTATTTCTGTTATGGAATCATTATTTGTTATGATAAATTTATATGCGTATGTGCCGAGTTTATAAGAAATCACTGAGTAACTTAAATCAAGTAGATATTACTGTTACAGTTTATGGAATTAATGGATGTTAAATTTATATGGTCACTACAAAGAGTTTATAAGAAATTACTGAGTAACTTAAATCAAGTAGATATTACTGTTACAGTTTATGGAATTAATGGATGTTAAATTTATATGGTCACTACAAATGGTATCAAAGCCCTGGTTCAAAATTTGGAACCAAGGGCCTACCTACCTACCTATCCGCCTACCCGATTTAGTAATGGAATTGTACCCACCCAAAAATTTGATAAATCTAGGCCTGAGGGCCAAGTTCCAGCTCCAAGTCCCAGCACTACGTCCACCTAACCTGTAAGCCAAGTATACATTTTGATTTTAGTATATACACAAATCTATATATAATATATATAAACAATATGCCTAGAAGAAAAAAAAAATGAAATTTGTTTAATATTATACGCATTTAAAGTGTTAAATAAGTTTTGGGCACTTGTCTCAATTAGACAAACAATATATATAAATATAAACGAAATACAAAAAAAATAGAGTATAAACTACATTACTAAAAGAAATATTAAAAAAATAAATAGAGTATAAACTACATTACTAAAGGAAAACAAATAAAAATAAAGAAGACATTCCTAATCTAATAAAGAAGACTTATTTTCAGAAGACATGTAAACGTCCAGATAAAACTTAGTTTAAAATTCATAACTGATAGATGTCGAGTGGCCAATACACATTGTCAGAACCCCAGAAATTAAACGAGAAGAATCATGCGTCCAGGACCATCTTAATGGAGAACATATTGTTAGATAAAAAAAAATTAGGGTTTGAAAGGGAACAAAAACAAAACCTGCTAGAGGTTAAGATTCATAGCAAAATTCGAACATTCACCTGGAGACAAGAAAATTGCAGGGAAATACCCAAAATCAGAGTCGAACTTCCTTACTTCAGCAAAAGCTACACCCAAAGGTATACCATTTCTGATCGTGCAAAAATGATTAAATTCAAAGCTTCGAGTTGCTAAGGGGCCTTCTGCCACTACACAATATTATCAAACACCTTCAAATAAGGTTGCTTATGTAGTTTCAGAACGACAACCTGCACCACAACCCACATAACAACAAGCACATCAATGGCCTTTGGGTTCAACAATAATTGATGATGGGCATCCCAATGGGTCTGATGATATTGTTGGCTCTGAAAACGAAGGTGATGGAGGATCAATATATGTAAGGAATCTCTCTTCTATTGTCACTTCCTCTGAATTAGAAACGAAATTTAGAAAGTTTGGGAAAATTAGTTCTGGAGGGGTCAGCGTGGTTAACCGTAAGGGGGGGACTGCTATTGTCTCTTTATTCCTCCCTTTATAAAGTTTTGTATGGTGACTTGTCTAGTAGTATAATTATTTTCATTCTCTCTGTTTATTCATCTGTATGAGCTGAGCCAGATTAAGTTTGATTGTTCTTTGAGAGGATACTGGAGTTTGTTATGCGTTTACTGATTTTGAAGACTCGAGTTTATGGGATGTAGTCGTTTTATACCTATTGCCACTTCCTTGAAAACTTGCGGATACACATGTATCAGACAAATGAAGAGGACAACAACAATCTTGTTGATTCGTATGTATCAGACCAATAATGAGTAAAACAGAGGCCGATCATACCATATTGACTCACATAGGCTATATATATGATTCCTTTATTTAAAAAACAAATATAGTGCAGGGTATGAAGAAAAGATGTGAAAAACTAAGAAAAGGTCATTACATAGATAAAGACTAAGAAACACCAGGTCGTTAATTAAATAAGTAAGGTGAAGAAGCTAAAGTCGTTAAACATTTTTTTCACAGTATACGGTCAACTATTTTAATTTTCAAAACCTTAGAGATTCAACTATTTAAGGAAAGGAATAACGTAATGCAGGGAGTCCGACTACGAGAATGGGGGAAATGGGTATCCGAAATTCGGATCCTGAAATCAAGAAAGAAGATATACCTGGGTTCCTACAAAACCGTCGAGGAGGCCGCTCGAGCTTTCGACGCTGCAATGTGTTGTCTGAGAGGGCCCTACTCCGAATTCAATTTCCCCGATAATGTGCCGGAAATTACTTCCGCGTCTTCTCTTTCCCCTCAGCAAATTCAGGTTGCCACTGCCAAATATGCCTTGAACGAGCTCCCTTCCAATACCATGCACTACCTATCAAACATTACAGGTTAATTAAACAACGCAACGCACTCAGGTCGAGACCAAACACACACAACGCTAAGCCACATAGAGGAATTTCTCCCCTTTGCCAGCCAAAGAAAGGATCAATCAATAGAAGGAAGGGATAAAAAGGTCTAGCGCAGTTCTGATTCTTAAGTAAACGCTAATTCTAGCCTATGAAGCGGATCTTATTCCAAGGATTTAGACAATCATTGGTGTAAAAACCATACTTCAGCCTTCTCTTTTCACACACGGACAGGGCAAAAGTGTCTAACTCATGCGGAAGACACGGAAAAGACAGAACGCAGGTGGAGTGGGCATTGAAAGAAGCAGAGAGCGTGAGCTGAAAGAATCTGCTACTCAGTCGACCAGGTCCAGCACAAAAGTAAATAAATAAAAGAAAAAAAAAACGGTCGTAGGAAATACACTGTAAATGCACATGGCCATGACATGGACTAACGATTAAATAAGAAAAAAAATAAACCAACGCCAAACCATGCCAGGTCCAAGCCACACACAAACATGCAAGCCAAACGCCCAAGCGCCTCAGCCGCAGAGCTACCAAACTCAACATACCCCGAGCTGGACAACATAAAGATTTTTTATTTATTTATTAATAAATCAAAAAAATATATATGCAAGACAAGCACCCAAGCGCCTTAGCCACAGAGCTACCAAACTGAACATACAACCCAAGCATAAGCGTCGAACACCAGTGCACAAATCATTCACCAAGCAACAATACAAGCCAACAACCAACTCCATAAACCAAATGCCTGACAAATGAGGAGGAGAAGCCATGGCGGCCGATCGGGTAACCAGAGACCTTGCAAGAGGAAACAATGAGGAAAAGAGGAATTAGGGTTACGGTGAAAAAGGTTAGGGTTAAGATAGGGGAGGGGCGCTGGAGGAAGCAAGGCGGGAACGTGGAATCTATGCGTGCCCGCACTTGTTTTTAAATTATTTTGATTTTCTTCTATTATTTATTTAATTTTTTTTTTTTGATTTTCTTCTATTATTTATTAAAAAAAAAATAAATCTTTTATAAATTTTATGTGTTCGTTTAAATTTTTTTAGTGTAAAGATAATTAACCTAAATTAAATTAATTTAAAGATAATTTAGGATTAATTTAATTAAATTAATTTAAAGTTAATTAAGTGGCTACCCTAAATTATGTTAATTTAATTAAATTAATTAAAAGTTAATTAAGTGGTTACCCTAAATTAGGTTAATTTAATTAAATTAATTAAAAGTTAATAAAGTGGTTACCCTAAATTAGGTTAATTAAATTAAATTAATAGAATGTTAATTAAGTGGTTACCCTAAATTATAATTTAGTGTAAAGTTAAACTACATTAAAAGTTAATTAAAATATTAGAGGGTCCATGGGTTTTGAACCCAAGACCACCCACCAAGCGAAGTGCCTTGAGAAGAGCACTAACACCAACGCGCCCTTATGAGTCTTTACAAATAAACTCATATACTTAAATAGATTAATGGTAACATAGTTGTGCCAAGGAGAGTAGTTGCAGGGATTTCAATGGCAGCAAGTGCAACATCTCGTTCATCGCCAACGACGCAAATAGGCCCACGACCATCTCAGGGAACAACTAGTAGGGGTAGGGGTTCCAGGAGAAGGAAATCGTTTCAAAGATAGTCGCAGAACCGTGCGTAGGTTCAATCCCGTGTAACCTGTTGGGGACGTGGAGGATGTCGTTACCAACATGAATGCCCAGAGTTACAATCAGGATTGTGCATAGAGAAGGAAAGGCCCTGATGGGAAGAGCAAGTGCCAGTCACCAGATTTACACAGCGGTTAATAATCGCCAGGCATAACATCAATCCACGGTGGTGGAGTCATCAGGTACTCTAAATCATATCAATGCCAAGATTTTGTTTGATTCTGGTGCGACAGATAGTTTCATTTCACCATCTGCATTAGAAAAGAGTGGGTTGGAAGCCTACGAGCACGATGACTTTAAACAAGTCGAGATGGTTTCGGGGGAAAAACAAGCGGTAGGACCTAGTGTTGATAATTGTATAGTAGACCTGGGAGTGTGTACTACCAGGTTGAAGGTATATGTCACTGCTTTTGGGGCGTATGACCTAATCATTGGAATGGATTGGTTAGCAACTCACTGAGCTTTGGTAGATTGTTTCGCAAAGAGGGTGCTTTGTGTCGATGATGAAGGGAGACCAGTAGAGATCTAGGGTGTACAAAGAAAAGTGTCGTTATGCTTTATATCAACTATGACGGTTAAGCGATGCTTGAGGCAAGGGTGTCGATTATATGTAGTGGAAGCAGTGAATGAAAGGAAGGGACCCTCATTGGATCAATACCCGGTATTGTCAGAATTTCAGGATGTTTTTCCGAACGAGTTACCAGGGTTACCTCCTGAGAGGGAGCTTGATTTTACTATTGAGCTAAAACTTGGTGCATAACCAATCTCCAAGACTCCGTATCGGATGACAGCGCCGAAACTTTGTGAATTGCAAATGCAGTTGAAAGAGTTACTGGACTTAGGGATAATAAGGCCCTGTGTCTCACCTTGGGGCCCACCGGTAATTTTTGTAAAGAAGAAGGATGGATACTTACGACTGTGTGTAGACTGCAGGGACTTGAACCGTGCTACAGTGAAAAATAGGTACCCGATGCCACGAATAGATGACCTCTTCGATCAAATGAAAAGAGCAGCGGTATTCTCAAAGATTGATTTGTGATCAGGGTATCATCAGTTAAGGATTAAGGAAGGTGATATCCCAAAAATTGCCTTTCAAACTCGGTTCGAACATTACGAGTTTGTTGTAGTGCCTTTTGGGTTGACCAATGCGCCAACAGTATTCATGAGCCTCATGAACGACGTATTCCAGAAGTACTTAGACCGTTTTGTACAAGTCTTTTTAGATGACATCCTCATCTATTCCAAGAATGAAAGAGAACATGAGGAACACCTACAAGTAGTGTTGTCCTGCCTTAGAGAGAACAAACTGTATGGGAAGCTGTAAAAGTGTTCCTTCTACCAGAAAGAGATCCACTATTTAGGTCATATCATTTCTGGCGAAGGAATCTCTGTGGACCTAGAAAAGTTAAAGGTCATTATGGAGTGGCCAGTGCCGAAAAATTCCCATGAGGTGAGAAGCTTCATGGGGCTAGCATATTATTATCATAAATTTGTGGAAGGATTCTCAAAAATAGAGAAACCCATCACTACTTTGCAATGCAAGGGGGTCAGGTATGAATGGACATAAGAATGTGATAGTGCATTCATTGATCTTAAGAGGTTACTAACTAGTGCACCAATTCTACGGGTGCCGGATATGGAAAAGGACTTCACAGTCTGCACGGATGCCTCGAAGAAAGGGTTGGGGGCCGTGCTAATGCAGGATGGAGGAGTGATAGCCTATGCATCAAGGAAGTTGAAGAAACATGAAGAGATATACGCGACTCATGATTTAGAGTTGGCATTTGTAATGCTAGCTCTGAAAATTTGGAGGCACTATCTTGTGGGGTGAAACTTTGAGCTCAAAACAGACCATCAAAGTTTAAAACATCTCTTCACTCAAAGAGATCTAAATTCCAGGCAAAGGCAATTGAGTGAGTACGATTTTGGTATTTCGTACATCAAGGGAAAGGAAAACGTGGTCGCAGATGCCTTGAGTAGGAGACCACATATCTTCTCCTTGGTAACCTTAAAGGTCAATCTGAGGAAACATGTGTTGACACAACTCCCAAGAGACAACTGGTATTTAAAGGTTACTTCAAACCTCCAGAGAAGGAGGCAGTTAGATCCAAAGTATGAAGGATATAGTATGGAAATAGATGGACTGTCAAGATATCGAGGAAGGATGTACATCCCTGAGAATGGGGATATTCGAAGCATCATACTGAAGGAAGCCCATAGAGAACTTTATTGTGCACATCCGGGTGTGAAGAAGATGTACGCAATTATGAAGAAGATCTTCTTTTGGGTAGGCATGAAGCGTGATGTAGTCCATTTCGTCACCAAATGCCTAGAGTGTCAACAAGTGAAAGCCGACCACCATCACCCGGCAGGACTCCTACAACCACACGATGTTCCAATGTCCAAATTGGAAGTCATCTCTATGGATTTTGTTGTGGGGTTGCCATTCACATCCCATAGACACAATGACATTCTTGTGATAGTGGATAAGTTAACCAAGAGTGCTCATTTGATTTCGGTTAGATACACTTACGATGTCACTGATGTGGCACGTATGTTTGTAAGTGAGGTTATCCGTTTGCATGGGATACCTAAGAAGATCATTTCAGATAGGGACTCCAGATTCACTTCTAGGTTTTGGACAAGTTTACAGTCAGCGTTGGGGACTCAATTGAGCTTAAGCACAACTTATCGTCCTAAAATAGATGGGAAAATGGAGAGAGTAAATCAAGTCATGGAAGACATGCTTAGGATGTATGTCATGGATAATCAAACCCAGTGGGAGAAGTACTTACCTTTGGTAGAGTTTGCCTACAATAACAATTTTCATAGTTCCATCGGAATGCCACCCTACGAAGCTTTATATGGGAGGCCATGCAGAACGCCATTGAGTTGGGATAGGCTCAAAGACCGAGTAACAGTTGGGTCAGAATTGATTCAGGATATGGAAGAACAGGTGATTCAGATTAGGCAGAGACTAAAGGAAGCACATGATAGGCAGAAAAGCTATGCGGATGCACACAGGACCGACCGAATTTATGAAGTGGGAGACCAGGTTTTCATTCGCATCAGGCCTAATAAGAGTAACATACAGTTTGGAAAGGGGACAAAGTTGTCACCTTGATTTATAGGACCATACAAAATCCAAGAGAAAATTGGACCCGTTGCATACCGTCTCGTACTACCACCCCATTTGCAGAAAAAGCAATAATGTATTTAATGTATCTGTTCTACGTCATTATGTTGCTGATGAATCCCATAAACTAAATTGGAAGGAATTACAGGTATCGGACATGGGAACCCTCACGGTAGAACCGTTACGCATATTGGACCGTAGAGTCCGACAGCTCAGGAACCGTCTGGTAGACCAAGTTAAGGTCCAGTGGGACAAGTATAGTCCAGGATATGCTACTTGGGAAGACGTCGAGACACTACAACGAGACTATCCTTCACTTTGTTTTTTGACCACCTCGAGAATATGTTTCTCGAAGGTAGGGTGTATGTGACACCACCTTTTGACTTAGACAACCAGGATTACGTGAGACCTATATACTTCATTTTCTAGTCACAGTGAAACTATTAAATGATACACTTAAACTTTAAAATGTATGAACTTTTATGAATGTTAAAATGTTATTGACGATGACATATATAATGCGATCTGCTATGTGAATGTAAGTTTTATGAATGTTTAAATGTTATTGATGATGATGTATGTAATGCGATATACTATGAGAATGTAAATTGTACGAATGATTAAATGTTATTGATGATGATGTATATGATGCGACATATTGTGAGAATGTGAATTTTATGAATGTTAAATGCTATTAGAATGATATTGGATATGATGCAATCTGTTTGGGTAAATGATAATCTTATGAATGGGTGTCGAAATTCAATTATGGGATATTATGATATCTATTTCTAACTGGAAAACTTTGATGTTAATTTATCGGTACAGGGATACCAAATTGAAATGATGATAGTATGCAATGACATGACGATAATGCATAGAAATGTATGAGTTTGTGTTATAGACTAATCTGCAGGTTATGGGCTATGAAATAGCCAAGGGATAATGATGATGAAAGTGGATATTAGGACCACTAACTGAGAAACATTATGGTATGAATATTGTATGTGGAATTTATATTGGTTTGGATGCATTGCTATGATATGTGGACCAGTGCATATTTTAGGTGATGACACTGCCCAAAACCGAATAAACGATGAAAAAAACCCCAACAACATGGTGCCACTGTGTATTCCATTGTAGGGTGTGGACCCTAGTCCTGTTAGGAGGGGTGGAGGCATTTCCCACAGTGTATCTTCCATTGTAGGGTGTGGACCCTAGTCCTGTTAGGAGGGGTAGAAGCATTTCCCACCGTGTATCCTCCGAAACCTGAAGTCATGGGAGGACAATGTTAGCTCACGCTCCCCTAGATGTGTGATGATGACTGTCAGTTGCCTGCTGGGGAAGCTTGGTCGAGATAGTGACACTTCCGCTTACGGGTTCTATTTGGAGTTAGGTCAATATAGTTGACGCTCCAAGATAGTCCAGTAGAGGAAGGATAGGAATGGAGATGGAAGTAGGTTAGGGAGGAAGGATGAGTAGAAATAGTTGAGAGAGTACGAAGATTTGTCTGATGGTGGGATTTAATGTTTTCCCTTCAAAAAAAAAGAGAAATGTGTATATATGAATATTCATAATTATGTAATTGAACCACAGTTGTCTAAATAAAATTGTTGAAACGGATAATTGTAATTAAAGAATTTCTCAAACAATTGATTGGTTGTTGTCATTTACAAAAGACTAGTCTTGCTGACTGGATTGGATGCACACATAAATTACTAAAAGATGGTAGTTTTGATTATTAGTACATGCACGAGACTTGCATGTACTAGCTACACATACATTTCTTGTACATATACACTAGTATGCATGAGTTTTCTTGACTTACTTATTGATAATGTCAGTTACTTGTTATGAATGTGTGAACCATGCTTCTTTTCCTTTGTACCATAAGATACCTTAACTTTGGGACCAAGTTTCCTGAAGGGTGGGTGTATGTAACGACCCTACTTAAATAGATGTATAGGATTATTAATTATAATTAATTTAATGATCTAACTATCCTAAAAGTTAACTAAACAATAATTATTTATTAAATAACATTAACTAATTAATTATTATTAATTACTTGTTCATGACTGTCAAGGATTAATTAAATATTAATTGACTCATTAATTAATTAAGTAAAGAATTAAAGGGATTAATAAATTATATTGTTTAAATTAAAAAAAGGTTACGTATACGGAAGGGATAAGTGGCATTAATAAATGGATAGGGAACATTAAATAATTGGATAAGGGGCATTAACTATGGGTAGGTAAGGAAGTAAATGGGGTGAAAGGGCGGTGAAGGAGGGATATGAGGGGAGGTTTATGAAGGAAGGGAGGAGGATCATTCTACGGGGATATATTATTTTTTTGGAGGTTTTCTCTTGGATTGCACAGAGGAGAGTTGGAGTTCTGTAGTCGGGAAGGGTTAGTACAGGGGGCACCGGTTTGCTGGCGGTTTTGGGCACGGGGGCCAGGATATCCATATGGTATCCTGGAGCTAGGTAGTTGTCCTAGTTGGTAGGGTGGATACTCGGTTTTGGGCAGAGTTGGTCCGTGGATTCAAGATGGGAAAGGCAACAACAGGAAGGTCAACAAGACAAACAAAAAATGGAGGGTTAGCATCAGACCCAGGTAATTTAAATTAAGTATTTGTTTTATTTCTGTTATGGAATCATTATTTGTTATGATAAATTTATATGTGTATGTGTTGAGTTTATAAGAAATTACTGAGTAACTTAAATCAAGTAGATATTACTATTACAACTTATGGAATTAATGGATGTTAAATTTATATGGTCACTACAAAGAGTTTATAAGAAATTACTGAGTAACTTAAATCAAGTAGATATTACTGTTACAGTTTATGGAATTAATGGATGTTAAATTTTTATGGTCACTACACTAAACTATCGGAAAAAAATATCAACCATTGATTTGATCCACTTTCCAAACAAAAAATGATTCATGACTGTCGATTTGATCTACCTTCTGGACTGCCAAAAATGAATCCAAACCATCAATCTGCTTCCCCTTCAAAATGGCTAAAAAAAATGCAGTCTGTCAATCTGTTTCGTTTTCCAAAATTCCAAAAATGAATCTTTCCCATTGATCTACTAGACCTTACCAAACTACGAAAAACCTTATAAGTTTTTAAATCTATTAATGAATCTAGGTGTTGATTTTTAAATCAAATGCGATCTCGACCATTGATCCATAAAAAATCACCCAATTCTACAAAAACCATTGAAACTTGAATTTTGAACTTCCAAGTTGAATTTAGGTTTGCAACTTTGTAGATTGATGCCTCATATCATCTATTCAACAATTTCAAGGCATTTAACTCGAATTTGCTCATGATTTTGGGGATTTCACTCTAAGTTTCTCTATTTTTCCCCAAATTCGTCACAAATCAAAATATGTAACAATGAATTTTTCCAAATTCTCACTAGTTCTTGGCTCATACGAGTCTAGTATTGAACCAAAAGCTCTGATACTATAATGTAACACTCCCCATCCTAGTTGAGGTCCCTTACACACAAAAATAATTATAAAATTTAATTTTTTCTGCTAACTAATTTCTTGTAGTTTACTAGCTACAAATTACACACATTTAACTATGGTCTGATACCATTAATTAAATGCATCTACAAAATTCTAAAAAAATCATAAATAAATTTTAAATAACTCAACACAACAACATATAAATTGCTCTCAAACAAAGAATTAATACACAAGAATTAAATTCATAATGCAACACATCAACAAGATAAAACACTTATCTTTTAAAAAAGATTTTGCAACCATCTTCTTGGGATGAATGTTCCACCCAACCATAGAATTTATATTCCAAATCTCAATAACAAGTCACCCCCGTGCTAGGGATAACAATCCACAAAAGAGGGTGGTCTCTCACTGTCCACTCGCACCTCAAAAAATTCCACAACCTACTAGTATTATCCTACAACTATCCTGATCTTCCACCAACTCTCTTCCTCTCGACCTTCCTGACCCAAGGACTATACCCCTTCATTGTTCTCAGTCCATCGTGTTAGCACATGAAATGGTCAGGTGTATTTGCTTCCAACTCACCAGGAAAGTTCACAACATACTTACGAGTACCTCATGCACTTATATTTCATTATTGAAACTAAGAAACATGTCAAGGGGAATTTTTTAGTTTTTAGTGCCATCAATTAATTAGATTTTCAAGGATTGTGTCACATAAATTTCTAACAGTTTCCTTGAAGCGCGCTATTGGGTTTTGATCTTGGCGCTACAAAATGGCACTATAGAATAGCGCTGCGGAGAAGCTGAAGGAGACTTCGAGTTTGTATGCCTCTCAAATAGACCAAACCAGGTTCATAAAGCACCAGCATCAAACCTAGTTGTATGAGGTTTTCCTTGATGTTCTGCATATTGTTCAAAGCTTGAAAGAGGAGTTTATGGTGATGAAATTACTGGTGCCGCGAATTGTTAAAATCCAATTGTTGCCAACTCTCAAACCCACTCGTTGCCGCTCTAAAACTATGTCCAAAATTCAAAACTGTCATTTTTATTTCACATTATCATTTTTTCCTGCAAACAAGCCATTTCTCCAATTAATATCTCAGTGTTGTGAATTGCTTGATTTGACTCTACATCACTAACACGTGTTGCGCACTAGGATCTGCGAACCCTTTGTTCTAGAATTGTTGAAGCCCTCATCTTCTGCATCCATTTTAAACTTAGACTTAATCAATTGAATGAGACCCCTATCAAACAGGAGGAAAATGGTTAATCATTTGTAGAACCAAGCTTAAATTGCATACATCATTGGTGTTGCAAACAGATATTTATGCTGCTGAAACCCTGTTTTAGCAAAGAAATTATAGTTGCCTTCATTTTACTACAAATCTCAATGGCTTCCCCTTTTATTTATTTGTAGAACCAATCTTAAATTGCATACATCATTGGCACTGCAAACTGATATTTATGTTGCTGAAACCTTGTTTTAGCAAATAAATTTTAGTTGTCTTCATTTTAGTACAAATCTCAGTGGATGCCCCTTTTGTCCTCCCTTATGAAATGTTCTCTATTTCATACCACTGAGGTGTATAAGGTTTTCACAAGGTGAAATCTAGGAAAACAGATTGCTATAGGAAATTTCACAGCGTCTGGACTCACTGGTGTTGCGAATTGGTAATTTGGGATAATTTGTAGCTATTAAAACACACCAGAGTCATGTTTTGATCGTAACTTTTGAATTCCAATCTAAGTTCTTCTTGAATTTGGTGTGGATAAGCATCATATTACCATTGAATTTTTGAAAGAAACTCAGCCTGACCCATTTCGTAGTTTGGGATAAAAGTCAAAATCATCACCGATAGGAAAGTTCGCAGCGCATATTGTCAAAGGCATTGCGAACTCTAACAGTCTGACAAATCTGATCTATAGGAAGGCTTCCAACTGTCAAGGAATGTTTGAATGGTTTACTAGGAGTTATTAGGACATGAGGACATGTGTTCCATCTCCATAGCAATCATCATGACCTATTTGAAAAGGAACTTATCACAATAGACAAGATCCCCAAAAATTGGAATTTGTTACGTTTTTGTTGGAATCTTTTCTAACAGACTCCTAAATGGAGGAGGATCCTATGTATCTCATTGGTGTTGACCTTATTAGAGTAGAGAGAGATAATTCACTATATATGAAAGGGATTTTGATAATGAAAATCTTGGATTCATGAGCGAAGAGAGGAGAGAGCTGGAGGAGCAGTTTAACTGCTCATTTGTAAGCCTTAGGGCCTTTGTAATTATAATTTATTCCATTAAATATTCATGAGAATTGTTTACGAGATTGTACTATTTGTTTTCCCATTACTTGTTATCTTATTAATTGAATATATTGTAGGTTTTTAGGATCAAAGGATTCCTTTGATTAATGGATACCCGAGAAACAAAGGATTTGTTGTAGATGGTCTGTTAATCATTGTTTATGTTCAAGCATTTTTCAATCTATTCTGTTGAGAGGATATTTTTTTAAGATAATTTCTTCTTTTCTTCACCTTCCTTTCTTCTAATAATCATAATATAAGCTCTTAACCTGAAATTTATCTTGATTTCCTTCAATCTGCAGAGTGTTGTTGACAACATGCCCAATGGTAGATCATTGATCTACAGTTAGACTGTTGCCCTCTTTCTTGTTCTTTCTTGCTGATCCACCCTTTTAAATTGATTTAATTTTTCAAATCCTAATGGGTATTAGGCTTGTTCTTAAGGCAGTCTAAGAACAACTTATAGTGCTAACATATTTGGTGTTGTTTCTGGGGATGGAAATGAAGTAATATTACTTGGGATAATGACATAGAACATATCCAGCCTTTCATGGTGAACAAGGGCTGGTCACATAATAGAGACTACATCATTCACTTGGTGACTCCACTCCATGAAGAAAGTATGTGTTGGTGACTTCACTGATACAAGACAAAAAAGAAAATGAATGGTATCCTTGCTCAAAGGTATGCCTTTTTTGATTTATCAAACATAGATGGTTTTCCACATCCAGTTCATACTATAGTTGGATGGGATGACTATCTTCCCAGATTCATAGGAAGAAAGTATGATCATCCAGATGAGCACTTATTAAATTTTCATAGATGCATGCTTGAACATGATTTTTTTCACGAGGATGTCTTAATCAAGTTTTTCAGATTTTCTTTAGAAGAACATGCTCGTGAATGGTGTCAATTCCTCCCCAATGATAGAATTCATTCTTTGAAGGAGTTTCACACTGTTTTTCATCATGATTACAAATTTTTTTATCCGACTGATATTCTTTTTGAAAACTGTTGTAAAGAATTTGAACCCTACATCCAACATTTAATTAGTATTCCTTATGGTTATAAGGATGTTGGTGATGTAAACACTATAGACACATTTGTCCTTGATTCAAATGTCTCTAGCAGTTTTTACTATGATATAGAGACTGCCCTAAATTTTGATAAAGATCAAGTTGTTGATATGCATCCAACATCTCGAGAACATCTTGAAACAAAAAATTATGAATACCGAGATTCAATATTTTTGACAATCAACCTATTTTTGATGAATATTCTAGTGATGATGATAAGCATAATTTATTCATGAAATCTTTGGAACCTCTTAGCATTGTCCCTATATATGATGTTTATGAATATCATTCTTGGGAATACAATGGAGGTGAAAAGAAAGAGCTACAGAAGCAATTGATCTTGCCTTTATCACCAAATGATGACTAGCAGATTCAAGAAATTAGTAAGTCTTGATTTGTCATTCTTGAACCTGTACCTACAAAATAAATCAAACAAAATGTGATTCATAGTGAAAGAAGTGTGCATATTTTTTCCCTTGCAGACTTCCCGAATGGAGAACACAACATTGTCAAAGGAGTGGTTTATACACACAGTCAACCCATTTTTTTTGGAAAGAAAAAAGAGGTACTCTCGTATGATTTTGATGATCCCATGGAAAGATATATGGAGTCTTATTAGGGTCATAATTCTTATATTTATGAATTCATAAAGGAAAATTTCCATAGTTGTAAGAATGGGAATTTAGTTCATTTGTTTTTTCTTTTCTCTAGTCTTCTTAGCCATATATATGCTTAAATATGGAAGTATATTTTGATTTGTGATCCAGTTACTTAAATGGTTGTATTGGCTTTACCATATCACTTGAGAAATCAAAAAAATTGGCTAGAAGTGGGAATGTATATAAATAAGTTTATATTTTTGAGTATTTGTTTTTCAATTTGGTGTTGTTTGTAGAGGAATAATAACAATAAGACTCCATAGCCCAATGGAGACACTGGTGGCTTCAAGATATTTTCAATTTTCATTTTAGATAAAGTTGCAAGGATTTTCTAAGTATGAGGAACATGCCAACATGTTCTTGGCAACTCACATGGAGCATGCCATACCCTATGGAGCCAATCTTAGCACATGAAATGGTCAAGTCTATTTTCTTCCAACTCACCAGGAAAGTTTACAACATACTTATGAGTACCTCATGCACTTATCTTTCATTATTGCAACTACGAAAAATGTCAAGAGAAATTTTGTGGTTTTCAATGCCTTCATTTAATTAGATTTTCAAGGATTATGTCACATAAATTTCTAACAGTTTCCTTGAAGTGCACTATTGGATTTTGAACTTGGCACTACAAACTGGCATTGCAGACTAGAACTACAGATTAGTTGAATGAGACTACGAGTTTGGATGCCTCTCAAATAAACCAAATCAGGTTCACAAATCACCAACATCAAACCCAGGTGTATCAGGTTTTCCTTGATGATCTGCATATTGTTCAAAGGTTGAAAGAGGAGTTTATGTTGCTGACATTACTGGCACTGCGAACTATTGAAATCCAATTGCTTCCAACTCTCAAACCCACTCATTGGCGCTCTAAAAATCTATCCACTAGTCATAACTGTCATTTTTATTTCACCTCAAGTGCCATTTTTTTCCTGCAAACAAGCCATTTCTCCCACTAATATCTCAACATTGGGAACTTCTTGATTTGACTCTACATCACTAGCACACGTTGCGAACTAGGCGCTGCTAACCCTCCGTTCCAGAATTATTGAAGTCCTCATCTTATGAATCCATTTGAAACTCAGTGGTAACCAATTGAATGAGACCCCTATCAAATAGGAGGATGATGGTTAATCATTTGTAGAAACAAGCTTAAATTGCATACATCATTGGTGTTGCAAACTAATATTTATGTTGCTAAAACCCTATTTTAGCAAATAAATTTTAATTGTCTTCATTTTACTACAAATATCAGTGGCTTCCTCTTTTATTCTCCCTTCTAAAATCTTCTCTATTTCATACCACTGAAGTGTATAATCTTTGGACAGTGTGAACTCTAGGAAAAAAATCTATTATAGGAAAGTTCGCAGTGCCTGGACTCAGTGGCACTACAAACTGATAATTTGGGACAATTTGTAGCAATTAGCACACAACAGAGTCATGTTTTGATCGTAACTTTTGAATGAGAATCTGGGTTCTTCTGAAATTTGGTAATGAGAAGCACCATATTACCATTGAATTTCTGACAAAAACTCAGCCCGACCTAGTTCGTAGTTTGGGAGAAAAGTCAAAATCATTACCTACGGGAAAGTTCGCAATGCATGCTATCAAAGGCGTTGCGTACTCTAATATTCTAAAAAATACGAGTTGTCAGGGAAGGTTCAAATGGTTTCCTAGGAGTTATTTGGACATGAGGGACATGTTTTCCATATCCATATCAAGCATCATGACCTGTTTCAAAAGGAATTTATCACAATAGACAAGATCCCAAAAAATAGGAATTTGTTATGTTTTTGTTGGAATCTTTTGTAACAGACTCTTAAATAGAGGAGGATCCTATGTAGCTCATTGGTTTTTACCTCCTTATGGTAGAGAGAGATAATTAACTATATATGAAAGGTATTTTGATAAGGAAAAGGTTGGATTCATGATTCAAGAGAGGAGAGAGTTGGATGAGCAGTTTAGCTGCTCATTTGTAAGCCTGAGGGCCTGTTGATCTGGATTATGTTTGGAACGAAATGAAAGAAGAGATATTACGATGAAACACTCATGAAAATTTCCAGAAATCGAGAAATACAAAAATACTTGATTTCTATTAATGAAATAATTGTAAAGAGATTGTAAAAATACAGAGTGCAAGACTCGCTAGAATGGTGACAGCTTTATCTCGGAGAAGAGATGTGACGACTATGCTCATTCTCAAGAAGATGATTAAAATGAGGCTCTGAAGGTATTGTTATGTTAAATAGGAATGCCAAAACCCTAGACATCCAAAAACCAAACCTTAGGAAATGAAATGCCGAAATTCATGTGAGCCATGTTTGGGTAAGTTAGTACATTAACTTCCCGGGGTCGTAACTTTTGCATACGATCTCCATTTTAGGCATGTGATAGCCCGTTGGAAAGGTATTTTAGAGAAATATGCATTACATCATCAAAATTTAACTACGTCTACATTCTGACTGTGGCGAGCCAAAATAACACTGTTTAGGGCCCCAAAAGGACCCTAGAAGTACAACAAGATGTGATGACATGAAAACATACAAAATAATCCAGTTGGATTAGGTGGGAGGCCACCAGTATACACCTGGAAGATGTGTAGGGCTTCATATATCTATGGAAGTGTAGAAACCACAATTACAAAGAAGCACAGAATAATGTGCTGAAATAACAATTGACAAAAGGAGGCAGTTGGAACAGGTGGGTGGCCACTAATATCCACTTGGATCAATCCTCCCCCCTTAGGAATCAATGGTCTCCATTGTGTTGAGTTCCCAAAGAAGAGACAAAATAATTTTCTAAATATGAATGTTGGTGAGCTTCGTTCTTTGTTGGAGAAGTTATGCTGCTTGGTTTGTGGAAGATTGTCATAAGCCTATTGCTGGCAGGGTTGAATATGCTCCACAAATCTGTTGTCTCTGGGTTTGACAGGGCATTATGTAGGCACCATTGTAGGTTAAGAAATAATATGTTTTTGCTGGATAGAAGGTGTTGAGGCTTCAATGGTTGTAGCTGTCTTATGTGCATCCTTTGAACTGACTATGAAGAGCATGAATTTTGCAGTATGAGAGATTACCTTGCGACACTGTTTTGGTGGAGCAGTAGTCAGAAATACGTCTGGTATCCTATAGAGCTGACCTCCCAAAGTAATAATGACACTACAAGGTCTAGAATCATAGATATCATGATGTATCCACATATATGGTTGGCCCAAAACCACATCATATACATCAAGAGGGGAAACATCACACATTACCTCATCCTTGAAGGGATGGATGCCATAGGACATGCGACAATGCTGGCTGACATGAATATCTCATCCCTAGTGAAGCCAACCGATGTTGTATGGATGCAGGTGTGGTTTTGTTGAAAACCCAAACTATTTGACCACCTTAGCTGAGATGAGGTTCTTATGGATGTCATTATCAACACTGAAATGCAATGGGGTCCCCTTCAGCCACATCTGTGAATGGAAGAGGCGTTCCCCCTCTTCAGGATCTACTGATTCTTATGGTTGAATTGTTGTGGTCGTGACAGTGGCAGTGGGGTCTACATCGATGATCTGTATATTTTCAATATTTTCTGGATCAGATTCCAAGTCAGGGTTTGACTCTGTGTCTTTGACCTCGACCACCAATGATTGTTTCGAGCGACATTGATCGGTGTTGTTATAGGGGATTTTGTGGAAGTCACACCACTTCCCAGTGTCATTCTTCATCTTTCCTTTACCCTTATTGTCCTATGTCTTGGACTGGTTGTATGGAGGTTGTTGGTTAGGTCCGTCCTTACCATTCTTTGGTTGTATCCGATTTGCAGACTGAAATTCCCATTTGTCCTAGTGCCTAAATTTTTGTTTGATTTTGACAACATATCGATAGGCAACTCCTAATGATGAGATGTTTTGGAAATCCATTTCGGTTTGGATGTACCTATGTAGAGCCCCATGGTATTTCATAACTAGATGCCACTCAGAGTCTTTGATACCCATCTTGGTGCGCAAGTTATGGAAAGTATTTGTGAACTCTGACACTATTTGAATCTTCTCTTGTCGTAGTGTGGTCCATATCATGTACTGGTCTTCATAGTTATCAATAGGATAGTACTGTTCTTTGAACGCATCCACAAAAAAAACCCAAGTGGGCTCGACCCCATATATTCCAGATTCCTCTGTGGAACTTTTCTCCTAGTAATTTTCCCACCAATGTTTGACATGGGGGAGAGCCTTGAGGAGTGCAAAGGTGATCTTTTCCCCGTCGAAAAAATATTGAACAGAGAAATAACCTTCTAATAGATTTAACCATTTTTCTAGGGAATCCGCATCTATCTGACCTTCAAATATGGGAATATCAAAATTAACTTGTACCTTGAAGGGAGAGGTTCCTCCAAAATGGTCTCTTAATGAAGATGCACATGTTTCTATCGACAATCATTGAAGGATTTTTGCAAAATTTTCTATCATTTCGTCCCTCTATCGTGTGAGATATTTCTCAAGAAACAGGTTAATAAAACATTATGCTCCATCGTTTTCTTTTCTGCCACCATCAAGGGTTTCTTGGGCATATGAGAGTGATTGTCTTCAAGAGAAACAAGCTCGAGACCCAACTGGCTATACTCGAACCTCGTAGGGGACATGCATTGAAAGCGATCAAGAGAAGCCTACTATGATACCACTAATACAGATTATGTTTGGAACAAAATGAAAGTAGAGATATTACGATGAAACACTCATGAAATTTTCTAGAAACTGAGAAATAAAACAATACTTGATTTCTATTAATGAAAGAATTGTAAAGAGACAGTAAAAATACATAGTGCAAGACTCGCTAGAATGGTGGCAGCTTTATCTCTGAGAAGAGATGCGACGAATACACTCATTTGCAAGAAGATGATTACAATCTTTGAAGGCCTTTTTATGTTAAACAAGAATTCAAAAACCCTAGACATCCAAAAACCTAATCCTAGGATATGAAACACCAAAATTCATGTGGGCCCCATTTGGGTAAGTTAGTACATTAA
Source organism: Picea engelmannii (assembly GCA_009831015.1). Taxonomy (NCBI): domain Eukaryota; kingdom Viridiplantae; phylum Streptophyta; class Pinopsida; order Pinales; family Pinaceae; genus Picea; species Picea engelmannii. The sequence continues at coordinate 1,323,930 of ML776893.1, read as the reverse complement.
CTTCCCACGATCGTAACTTTTGCATACAATCTCTGTTTTAAGCACGTGATAGCCCATTGGAAATGTCCTTTCGAGAAATATGCATTACATCGTCAAACTTTGACTCCATCTACAGTTTGAATGTGGCGAGCCAAAATAACACTGTTTGGGGCCCCAAAATGGCCCTGGAAGTACATCAAGATGTGATGACATGAAAACATACAAAATAAGCCATTTGGATTAGGTGGGAGGCCACCAATATCCACCTGGAATATGTGTAGGGATTTAGACAACCCCATAAATGTAGAACCCACAATTATAAAGAAGCATAGAAGAACGTGCTGAACTAACAACTGACAAAATGAGCCACTTGGAACAAGTGGTGGCCACCAATATCCACCTAGATCACCTATTGCAATTACCATTTATTCCATTAAAGATTCATGAGTGTTGTTTATCAAATTTTCTTCTTTGTTTTCCCATTTCTTTTTATCTTCTTAATTGAATATATTCAATGTTTTTAGGATCAAATGATGCCTTTGATTAATGGATCCCTAAGTAGCAAAGGATCTGTTGTAGATGGACTGTTAATAATTGTTTTTTTTCAATCATTTTTCAATCTATTCTTCATAAAGGATCTATTTTTAGTATACTTTCTTCTTTTGTTCACCTTCTTTTCTTCTAATCATCATCATATAAGAGCTTAACTTGATATTTAGCTTGATTTCCTTCAATCTGCAGAGTGGTGTTGACTCCATGCCCAGTGGTAGATCATTGATCTACAATCAGACTATTGCCCTATTTATTGTTCTTTCTTGTTGATCCACCCTTTAAAATTGATTTCATTTTTCAAATCCTAATGGGTATTAGGATTGTTCTTAAAGCAATCTAAGAATAACATCTAGTGCTAACACATTGGGCATCCCATTCATTTATCAGGGTATTTCTAGCACATGTAACCATGATCATCACTACTTGGAAACTCAAGGGAGCTCACTACTAGGAAAATACTAGGAAACAAACAACAATCACTAGTTGTTACAGTGAAACTCATACAAGAGTTCACTTTTCAGGCCCGACAACCCGACTCTTCAATATTGATCTCCAAAACACTCCAAAAATGATTCAGAATTTTTCCATCCATCTTGCTACAACTCCAATGCTCTTTTTCTTTAGTATGATTTAGAATTCACCCTAATATATTGCTACACTAGTACATATTGTAAAAATTCTGATGTTTTATTTGCGGGGTTATGGACAAAATTGTCCATATTGTCGCAAAATAGAGGAAATTTAAAAAAAATAAATTCATATTGCTCGATAACATCGATATTGCCACGTTGGCATCTCTCTTGCCATGTTGACGTCTCTCTTTCCACGTTAATGTCTCTCTTTCCACGTTTTCCACCTAATCATCACTCTTGCCATGTTTGTGACATAGACGTCATTCTTGCCACGTTTTTGAAGATTGATGTCGCAATTGCGACGTTTTGGAAACTAGGTTTTCCCCTCCGACGATCACCTTAGTATGTTGACCAAGTCAAAACAATAATGGTCACTTAGGTTTTTTAACGTCAGAATTGCGACGTTATAAAATCTATAAATATGTTGCATTTGACTGATGTTGCGACAAGTTTTCTATAATAATGACGCTTCAAAAAGGATTTGTGGGTCTTCTTGGCGAACAAAAAACATGTATTTGTTTCAGTATAAGTCTGTGGGGAAGAATGTCAGAAAACATCACAGATGGGAAAAGAATTAAAGAGGGTGAAAAGGGTGACGTTAAATGTTATTGGCCTTGCAAAAATTGTTGTACTAGACATCCCAAAAGAGTTTTAATAGAAACAACTACAAAACATTGTAGAAAATATGGGCACATGGATGGGGGATCAAATGAATATCGTCTAATGGTATATACATTCATTATCTGTTTTAATATTTATTGTATTCTCAAATTTTATAATGTTTTATACATGCACTAATTTTTCATGATTGTTTGTAATTATAAAGTTAGATTTTCCCCCTAACTTTATGCAGAAAGCACCAAGTAGTAGCAAAAATGATGTTGTGGTACAAGATGAAGAACTTGAAGTAGATAATGAAGATCAAGTTAATGATCCCATGGAAGTAGATGACAATAATAAAATAGTTCAAGTTGATGAGACAAATCAAATGATTCAAGACTTATTCGGTCATCCAGATGAGGATCACAGGGACAATAGTGATGGTATTTATGATGAACCTCTGATTGAAAAGGTAAATAAATGACTTTATAAATGGTAAAGAGAAAATCTTCTCTCCACTACATTGCCGCTAGTGAATTTGAAAGTTATGAATCATTTGTCTAACACTTGTATGACACAGATCCTAAGGTATGTAATATGCTACTTCACATCTACATAAAGGTTGACTATTCCCCATTTTTTTTAGTGTTAATTAATGTGTAAAATAAAAATGCAATATTTACAATCCCTACTCTTTACATTAACTATTTATTTTTTATGTTTTAGATTGTTAGGTGAATTTTTGTTACCCTCGTCAAATATTTTACCTCGCACATATCGAAATTTGCATGCCATTATGAAAGACATTGGAATGAAGTATCAAAGTATAGATGCATGTAATGATGATCATATTATATATTATGGACAACATGCATTGAAAATAGAATGTCTGGTATGTGGTATCAGTAGATATCGAACTGATCAAGTAACAAAAATGGTCCTTTGAAAGGTTCTCCGACATATTCCCATAATTCCACGTTTGCAGCTACTGTTCAGGTGTCAAAGCATAACACAATTTATGGATTACCATGCATGGAAGAAAATTGAAGATGGCGTTCTTCGAATGCCTGGATATGGCTATGAATTTAAGGAAATTACTGCAAAATGGCTAGAATTTATAGATGAACCTCGTAATGTTAGGCTTTCATTGGCAACTGACGGTGTTAATCCATTTGGAGAGCTTCAGTATGTTTACTTAGTGTGGCCTATTTTTGTTATCAACAATAACATTCCTCCTTGGATGTCAATAAAGAGGGAGCACATAATGTTGAAAATGATTATTCTAGGTATTTGTTTACAATAATTTTTCGAATTTAAATTTTTTATTTTTCTCTTTTTTTGCATAACATATTTTATTTATTTATTTACGTATATATACATACCATGGTAGTAATCTCGTGTAATTTCAAACAATTAGGTAAGTACCAAGTTAAATATATGAATGTGTATATCAAGCCTCTTATCGATGATCTACTAAAGTTATGGGAGGGCATCACTATGTATGATATTTGTAAACCAACTGGGCAGAAGAGATTTCAATGTCGTGGAATAGTTTTATGGACAATTCATGATGCCCGAGGACTAACACATTTTTGTGGTATGTAACGTTCCATATTGCACACTTGAATAGTATATAATTAATTGATTATATCATGCATGTTGTTTAAATAATCATTTCGTATATATATTAATAATTCACATTAATCCATTTGTTGCAGGTCTTCAAACAAAGGGTAAATTTGCATGTCCAGTTTGTGGTCCTAAGATGAAATCTCGTCGGTCAAAATTTTTAGGAAAGGAGGTGTTTGATGAGTATAGAAACTTCCTTTCTAAGAACCATAAGTATCGTACTGCTGAAAAATATCTTTTCAATGGGAAACAAGAAACTGGAATAAAACCACAAAGAATGACACCTTGCCTATGGAAGTTGTCATATGACAGAATTAATCCTCGAGGTACACATTTTGTTTATGTATTGTAAATGGAATCATGTTTTGAAATTTTATTTTGATTATTCATTTTATTTTACAACATTTGATAAATAGTATTTTGATTTTTTTATGCTTCATCAATGTCGTCGTCGTGAAGGTAGTAATAATGGGCTTCCACGAGGAATGAAATGTTATCCCACTCAATTCATGAGGTTGCCTTACTATAAGGGCCTAAAAATATTTCATTTATTTGATACAATGCATATCGGGAAGAATGTGACGTAAACATTATGGCGAATCATAGATGGCAGGAGGGATAAAGAAAAAATCGTCAAAATTTGTAATGACATTCGGGAATCCAATCATGCAATGAAAAGTGTGATCCGATCAAATAACGATGGAGTCCAAAATAACCTTCCATGGTTATTAACAGAGAAACAACACAATGGTGTAAAAGAGGTCATTCAAAAAATTAAATTTCCCACAGGTTTTTGTTCAAACATAAAGAATATCTTTACGAAGAAAGGTGAATTTGGTGGGGTAAAAACACATGATTGGCATACCTTCATTAAGGTAATTAATCAATTTAGTATCCATATTTATATATTGGTCGTGTACATTTTGTGATATTTTTATTTTTTTGTCTAGTTTTGAACAAGTAACGATTCATTTTTATTTTTACAGTATGTTCTACCTCTATCTCTCCCAAATGACTTTGACAACAATGTCAAACAAGTTATATATGATCTTGGAAAATACATGAGGTAAGTAGCTGCAATATATATGCAAAAAAAAAAATTCAATTTTTTGTTGTACTTGATGACATGTGTTTTACTTTTAATGTAATATGTATTTATATGTTTTGTTGAAACATGTTATTTTCTTGCGTCATGATCTGTAGATGGTATTCATTGAAAGAAATCCATGAAGATGATATAAAGTATTGGAAGAGAAAAATTCCTCGGCTAATGTGTGAAATGTAGAAGTATCTACCTCCATCATTTTTCAATGCACAATAACATTACCTCATACACCAAGTTGAGGAGATTGAAATGTGTGGACCTGTACACACAAGGTCAATGTGGATGGCGGAGAGGCACTTGAAATCATTGAAGGCTTTGGTTAGACAAAGAGCACATCCTGAGGGTTCTATGTTGGAGGGATATATGGTATATGAATCCATGGTGTATATTAGTCAGTATCTTCCTAAATTAGCAGCGCAAGCTATGAATGTAATGGATTGCATTTGGGATATGAACTCCATCAAAAAATTTGAAAGGGAGCAGTTGTTGGGGAAAGGTACAATGAAGAAAGTGAGAGGTAATTAAAATGTGGATATTTTTAATAAATATAAATTTCTCGTTTTGTTGTGTCTATTATCATAGTCATTTAATATTTATTCTTTTATAATTTATTATTAATATTTACCATGGTTATAACTAATATTTAATATTGGTGAATTGTGATTTTGTGATCAGTCAGTTGCTCAAGATTGGGATGCATTACATTTATACATTGCAAATAATCTAGACTGGATGAAGGTATGGATTGATAGATTTAAAGAACGTCATGGCGGTAGGTTATCATGGAAAGAACTGTCTGAATTGGTTAGAGAAGCTCGTCGTAATGGAGATTTTGATGTTACACAGAGGGAAATAGATTTAGCATAATGTTTGAAAGATGGAAAGGCAAGCAAATTCACCCATTTTATTCAGTTATTTTATATTATATTAATGTGACTATAGGTGTGTTTCCTTCATATTATACTTTCCAAATTATATAAATTTGTTTATTATTAATTGAGAATGCATCTTTTACATGTCTGACATATTGCAGTTGAAACAACACAAGGCTATGTGGTGCAATGGTCATAAATTTTGCATCAAACAGTTGGATGAAACCAGAAAAACTTCAGATAGTGGGATAACTATAGTATTCCAAGTCACTAATGTTTCCTCTATGAGTGACAGATATCCTCGAGAATATGAAAATAGATACTATGGGTTTTTGAATGATATAATTGAGTGTGACTTTAATTCCTTTAAACTAGTTTTGGTCAATGTCAAATGGTATAGGTTACAAATGCATGAACATGATGAGGAAATAACCATTATTCAACATGCCAATGGATTTCTGATGATTAAAACAACGGTGTTTGAAAAAACAAACGATTTCTATGTTTTTCCAATTCAATGTGAGACTGTCTTTTACTCAAAGGTTCTAGGTAAGAGAGATTGGTCATTTTTTGTTAGATATGATCCAAGAGGAAGGCCAGTAAAGTATATTGTAGATGAGGAAGATGATATTGAAGAAGAATATGATGTACTAGAGCTAGAGCAAAAAAAATATGGGTCGACATATGAAGAAGACGAAGAAGATGAACCAGGCGTAGGAGACAATGTGCCAGTTATTCATGATGATATCGATGAAGATATGCTCGAAAATGACATTGATGATGATGATGATATCATCAATCCTTTCAACAATGTTTTTGAATCGGATGATGATATAGATATCGAGTTGGATGATCAAGAATAAGATACAAAAGAATGATGATACAAATGTTGCATTGGTTGATGAGGTACGTAACTAGATATTTTAATTTGTATGAATTATTATTCTCTTTAAATAATTTTTAATTATGTGGGTTAATTACATGTTTTTAAGTTTTATTTCATTTTTGTTCTGGTAGTTTCTATGCATGATTAATATGTTTCTTTTGTTTGTTATCTATTTTATATATTGGGTATTGGGGAATTGAGAGCGATGTGAGGGGGGGAGGGGCCATATGAGCTTTCACCTTCACGTGGTTGGCCTTGTTTAGTAGAGAGTAATTTATTCTTGAAACCAAGAGAAGTTCATTCATTCATCTTTATACTCAAATATCACTACAGACCCACTCTATATATCATCTCATCTCGTCCTCTCTTAGTTTTAATTTTCTAATCGGTATACGAGGGTATTGTTTTTCATTTATATTGTGTTCACTATTTTGTGATGTGGTAGAATAGGAATAACACTACAAATCCTAGACCTCCATACAACCTGATCATGGATGCCATTGATAGGAATATTCACTATAGATTGTTTAGAGGACAATTCCTTTGCACAACAAAATTTAAACCTCATATAGGTTGGCTAACAAAACCATCATTTTTGCAACACTACTCATATATAGATAAATATAGTTTCCAAGAAACCAAAAAGTAACTTTCCCCTTAGGCTTCTAAGATCCAATTGTTATGAGAAGCTTGTTTGACATACCTACAACAAACCTGACCCTCTTGTTGATTAACATGTTGAAAAGTTGGTTCAATGAAGCTCACTCTCCCTTTGTTGATCAATTATCTGGCTTATTTAATAACATGGTTACCAATTTAATAAGAACTATGATTTTAAAATAAGAATTCTATGAAAAAAATTATATTTTGGGTTAAAAAAAACAAAATTAACACTTTAATCTAGAAATGGTGCTCTCAAAAGCTTCTAAAAATAACCTTCAAATTGTGCATTGGAGTAAGGATTTCATTTTATCAAAGTTAAAAATCCATTTTCTCTACCGCTGAAAGTTGGAAGTCTTCTGTGATGGATTTTAGTCATCGGAGGAGTGCACGCATTTTGATTTATATCAAAGTGAAAATCCTCTACTGAAAATGTTTATGGAATTAAACTTTGGGTTCTAATTAGAGTCAAAAGTGAAATTTGAACTCCACTGAAAGTAAAATTTTAAAGTGGAAACTGTTCTCTGAATTTTTTTTATAAGTTAAACTTTGACTTCGATTGGAGTGGAAAGTAAAATTCTAACTCCTTCGAACTTTGCCCAAGGTGAAACTCTAACTTTGATCAAAATTCAAGAGTGCACTCCGACAAAGGTTAAAAAATGAAAAATATGCTTTCGATGATTGAATAAGAAAATTACTTTGATCAAAACCAAAAGTGGGAAAGTCACTTCAAAAAAGTGTTTAAAGCCCATCATTGATTGAATGAACTTTTTAAAGTTTTTGCAGAGTTTAAAGTTCAATTAAGAGACCACTAAAGATGAAATTATTGCTCGATAATTGTTGAATGGCATTGCTCTGCGACCAATGTTTTACCCAACATGAATGAGTTTTTACTACTTCAAATTTTACTCAATCTATTGTCCAAAATACTCATCATCATCAAACTTTAATTCAACCCTACTTAAACAACCAAATATGCAATGTTTGTCTTCATGTATGATATTATTTGAGAAGTGTTGTAATAGCAGGGTACATTACATATTTTAGTGAATGCAGTGTTTTCATTGTAGATTAAACTCGACACTTTTAATAATCTTATGATAGTTGATAAATAATATATGCAAGAATTATTTCAACTATTGGTATAAATATTCTTTGATTCATTATTATCAAACATTATTATTATTCCAATGAGATGATGGTAAAATTAATTAATGTCTTGAATGTAGACAATTTCAGGAACTTAGAACATGACTTATGAAAGCATAGGAATTCACCATAACAAAGACAAGAAGTGAAATTTTTGACAACATCAAACCTAAAATGGACATAGATGTAACAATAAAAAAAGGATGAAGCACTTATGCATGAACAATGATCAGATGTGGAGCCAAAAATGATGAGTAAGTAGTCAAGGCTTGGAGTGCTTCAGGGTTCAATTGTCATGTCTTGGGTCAAAGGGGTTGGGATTATAGTGTGTAATGGGATAAAGGGGTGACTATGTATACTTACATAGTGTGTTTGAGACCATAATGGATAGCATCAAAGTGTGTGTACAAGGATTAGTGAGTTTGGGGTCATTTCAATTATGGAGCAAGGTATGTTTGGGGTCATAGTAGTTAGTGGTTAGAATGTTTTAGGGTGTGATTTTCATGTCATGAGTTATAGGGGTAAATGATTATAGTGTGTAAAGGGTTAGAAACTATTTGGGACCATCATGAAAATTTTAGTGTCGGAGCATTGAGTACTTGAGAGGTTGGATTTCAAGTGAGTAGTAAAATGGTATCATGAGAAAGCTTCCTTAGGGCATTAATGGAAACTAGTGTGCTAGTTGCAGGTTTAGAACAAGTGTAGGTTATTAAGATGGTCAAAATGAGTCAACCACATTAAATACGGTAAACTATAGTCAAACATGATGAATTATTCTCAATCATGGTCAACAATGGTCAATGGAGATTAATATTGTCAACAAGGGTGAAGGGTTAGTTGGTTACTAGAGTGAATGTAATAGGAGGGTCATGGGTTAAGGGATTAGTAAGTTACATAGTTAATGGATTAGTGGGTATGTTTCTATGAAGTTAGTGGGTCAAGGGGTTATGAGATGGGTTTAGTGGGATTAAATAGTTAGGAGGTTCATGGGGTCATGCATCAACCATGGTCAATATAGTTAATGATGGTCAAATATGACTAGTGGGTTATTAGGGTCATGGGATTGGGGATCAAGGGTTAGTGGGGTTAGTGGATTAATCATTAAATAGTTAGTGGGTTACGGGTTTAGGGCTAGTACAATTAGTAGGGTTAAGGGTCATGGTGTATTAAAGGGGTTAGCATATTCAAATTCACAATGTTAAGAGTGATTCTATCAATCCCTCAAAGAGTTTATTCCTATGTTTATAATAAAAATGTATTAGGGGTCATAGTGTGTCAAGGGTCATAATTGTTAGTGTATATAGTGTATTAGGGGTTTAGTGTACTTTTGAGATCATAATATATTAAATCATGATTGTGTTCAGACTCAAATGGGTTAATGCCAACCATAGTGTATTAGAGGATTAGTGTGTTCGGGGTCGTAATGTGTTAGGCGTGATTGCATCGGGGATCATAGTGTATTAAGGGGTTTTTGTGTTCATGGTCACAATGTTATGGGGATAGTGCGTTCATGGTCACAAAGTGTCAGGAGGTGATAGCATCGAGGGTCATACAGGTTAGGGGAATCTTGTTCTTGTTCTTGTTCTTGTTCTTATTATTATCATCCAAGGAAAACCTCACAAGATAATCCCTATCCATTGAAATATATGAATGGATATTAGCTCAAACATCAACCACAATAGTAGCTGGTAACCTAGAGGGACTCAATGAAACTTGAACCTTGGCTAGATTAGGACAAGAGACCTTACAATGAACTCCTCCTTAAAGAATTTTGTTCAAAGTGATTGAGCTAATCCAATAGACTTATTAGGGTATTGTTATTACCAGTAATACTAAATATCTATTGTGTATTATTTACTATTATCATTATTTATTACTATCATTGTTTTTTTTTTCAAATGGGAAACAATTTTTTACGGACAATAAACTTAGAAATAAACATGTTAAACCCTCCTACATTTAATCGAAGAATGGGTTTATTAGTATTTTGTTAGAGTCATTACAATACTATGCCTGAAGGATACATCAAAAACACTGTACCAAGGTGTAAATCTTTGTCTTTCATAGCCTTCTCCAAAATATATTGTATAATATATATTAATTTAATATAATATAATGAAAAAAAAATGTTATAGCAATCATAGAGCGAAGAAAAAAATCCATAAGCCCATGAGCGTGAAGTTATTCTAGTTGGCCACTAGTCGAAACAAAAAAAAAACCCTATCCCACACGCGTGTGCAGATCATATTGGGGCTAGATTCCTGATACAAGAAGAAGATATTTTGAGCCCACTAATGAGGAGGCTGATCCGGGGCAGGATCTTTTATGATTATGGTTGAGTTTTAAACTTGCATGAATATTTTAACCATTTGAGAATTTAACGAAAGAATGAGGAAAGAAGAGGATTATATCAGTCAAATACACACATGCAGATCTGAAAATAATAATGAACAACAAACCATAAGAACGCAGGTTGATAACGGAGTTCGGCACAATGTTTGCCTACGTCTCCAGGCCTTTTTCCTGTGGGGGAGGCTTCTTTATTTCTGCTCAAGTGCTCAAAATTACATCTCAGCAATGCCCAAAGGCTACAAGACTGATCTGGTCTTCTAGTCACAGATCTCAAGAACCCAATGCAAGAAACAGCACGCCAAATTGATGCTCCAAGCTCCCAGAAACGATCCGACAACATTTCCACCTCAAGGACTTCCCTGTAACAAACTGACTATGGCTTGGCTTTCCAACAGCATAACTCTGCAAATCTGACTGTCCATTGGCCTCAAACAGGCCTGGTTTATATAGGAATGGATTTGGTTTCTCATCCCCAACTTCCTCCAAGAATCTGGCCTTCAAAAAAATGCCCAATATCCCCCAAAAATGGAGAAAATCTGCTAAAAATAGGCCTTGTTACAACAAAAACCCAAAAAAACCTTATAAAAAACCCATTTAATAAATGAAATTGGGCGCTGGCCCCCAATTCCCGGGCGCAGCCCCTTTTGTTCGGTCACATGGCAACACATACGGCCACGCGCTATAGCGCGGGCCCCAAATCTCGTCCAGCTCCCGGTTTTATAGGGCTTATTCCTCGGCCATATGGCCACGGGTTATGCATATAACAACCCCCGTGCGTTTGAATATGGAACGGTCCCATGGATTTAGCGCCCGAAATCACGGGCTTAACCAACCGCATATGTTTGTTTGAATTTGCCCCGGGTTATGTGACATGGGCATATGTGGTATTGTTTGCACCGAGGGTCGGGGCTAAGCCCCGGCCCTTTTTCCCGCCGACTGATTCCACATTTTAATTCAAAACAATTTTTGGCCACTCGTTTAACAAGACCTGACCGCTGCCCTGTTGGTTAGCCCGCGTTTATAAAGTCGTTCGAGCTCGGGAGGTCGCCGGTTCGAAACCCCGGCCGACAAAACCAAAATTTTACATATAAATCCAACGAACCAAATATGGGGTGCCACGTGGCAGCCCAGGATTGGGCCACGTGGCACCCTTTTCAACCAATGAAATTATGCCATGTGTCAAGATGCTATTCGCCCACGGCTGCCGCCACGTGTCTGACACGTCATCCGCCGTACTGCTAAGTCATGTGCCGTGTGTCTGCCCCGTCAGCGTGCCACATCAGCAGCTGATGTCACCCTTCCACGTGTCACCCTGTGAGTGGTGACACGTGTCACATTTTTACTGGTCCAATCGTACCCTGAAAACGCCAAATTCGTGTGACACGTGGCGTGTTCTGGTGATGCCACGTGTCCTTCCGTACGGTCTGCCACATCATCGGTACGACCTGCCACGTCAGCACTGTACGGCCTGCCACGTCACTTTACGGACGTCGCCACGTCAGCTGTACGGACTGACACGTGTCTGTACTGACTGTACGGACAGGTACAGTCAGCATCCAAAATTTTCCTTGTTTGGCTTTTCGGACAGAACGCGATATCTTCTCCATACGGACTCCGTTTGACATAAAAATTATACCACCGGAATCAGGAAGACGAGCCGGACGTCATGGTGTTGTTTTCGTCGGATTTCGATCACTTTAATTTTTGAGCATTTTTCAAGCCCTATCAGGCTTCTGGATCTGTTTTCAGATCAGAGGCCCACCTGAAACAAAACCCTGGTCACTTGAAGATATTGGAGCTGGTTGTCCGAGACAAGGAGGGGACAGTGTGAGCCCACTATCGAGGAGGCCCATCCGAAACAAAACCCTAGCCATGTGCAAATATTTGAGTCAGTTTCCCGAGATAAGGAGGGGACAGTGTGAGCCCACTAGCATTGAAGCCAACCACCTAAGACAAGGAGTGGACAGTGTGAGCCCACTAGCATTCGAGTTGGTCGCCTGAGACAAGGAGGGGACACTGTGAGGGGACAATGTGATCCCACTGGAGATAAATACATCTATGATTGACTACTGGAGAGAAATACAAAGGAGATACACTCAAGGGAAAAGCATTTCCACGAAAACGATAAGCACCTATGCAATTTAATTTTTGTAGGGTTATTTTTTATGTCAATATGGATGTTCATTTATTCCTGGGATTGAACCCATGACTTCATCATGGATATTGTGACAAAAACCCCATGTTATTTAGAAAACCCACATGTTCTTTAAATTCTTGTAATTGTTGGTGATGTTGTGTTGTTTTTATTTCCTTATTGTTCAGTTCCATTGGTGTAGAGTACTAATAGTAGAAATAACTAGTTGTGGATTTCATAAACATAAAAGAATAAAAACAACAATAATATTTAAAACACCAGTACAAATTCTTGTAAGATCCATTGTGATGATCCATGCATTGGGATACTTAGGTCAAATTACATGGCATACCTAAATCCATTGTGGTTGATCATGATCCCACCTTCACCAACAATTTTTATCAAGAGCTTTTTTTTTCTTCAAGGTACCCAATTGAATATTAGCATTATCACCCCCAAAACCAATGGCCTCTAGATGGAAGCACTCAACAAATTTTTGGAAGCTTATTTATATTATTATTATTTAGAATAGAAATCCCAATGGATCCAGTGGTTACCCCTATCCAAATGGTGGTACAATGCTACCTATCATGGTATTACTAAAATGATCCCCTTCGAGGCATTCTATGGACAACCACCCTTGTCAATGATCTTGTACTTGTCGATCCTCTCTAAGGTTCAAGAGGTGGATAACAACTTGAAATCCCACGTTTGTGAATATTGTTGTCACAATTGCTACGTTGTGGAAACTAGGTTTTCCCCCTCCAACGATCACCTTAGTATGTTGACCAAGTAAAAATACTAACGGTTACTCCATAACTTTATCATTACAACACCTAGAAAATAAGAACCTAACCCTAATAGAAAAGATGGAGGGAGTAAGTGCAAGTTTGAAAAAAATGTCATTTTAGAGAGATCTATCACTAGAGTAGATAAAGTTATGGAGGAGATGCTATATTATAGACACCCATCAACAAACACCATCAATGAAGAAGAAACCCAATAAGCAGACAAAGAAACTCTTGCATTCAAACCATTGCCATATGATGCAAACATAAACTGACACATGGGATGGGATAGACAACAATTGTTGCACACATGCGATTTGTGCAAATTGGTTGGTAGTTTAGAAGTAAAAATCACTGTGGATATGACCATAATAAAGAAACACCTTTGACATAATAAAAGTTATAATGATTGATCCAAGTAAAAATCCATTAAAAATTGGAAATTATAGAGGAAGGGTTAGACAAAAATAATATGTGTGGCCCTTTATTTCAGTCAACGAAGGGTGTATGGGGCTAAATATGATCTCTTTTGAACTTGCTCATTATTGTGGAATCCCTTTGAATACTTACCTAGACAAGGAGACTCGCGCCCATTCATGAACTCATGCCCATTCAAAGAAACTACTTTTATGCTCACGCCCATTCACAAGTAGAGATAGAGAACTTGAGCTCGCAGTTAGAGATAGCTCTCGGAGGGCATAGGGAGAGAGCTCACTAGCTGCAATGTTAGAGAGAGCTCGTGGAGGGCATTGGGAGAGAGCTCACAAGTTGTAGTGTTAGAGAGAGATCACGGAGGACACCGGGAGAGAGAGCTCGCGGAGGGCACCAACTAGGAGAGAGAGCTCACAAAGAGAATGGTAAGTTGTTGAAAATACGTCTCTGTATTCTCATAAAATGCCTTAGGGTGATCAATGATGTCTTGAGCTTGGAATTCATTGTGAATGTGGAGGATAATAGTGGCGTCCATGTTGACCATTCCCAACTTTTGTAGAGCTCCCATTTGATCTTGAACCAGTGAAAAGGGCCCTTGAGTCTACACCATCCAAAGATTATCCTCTTGAAGAAAAAATTATAACCCTAATATTATGATGGTTAAATTTATAACCACAAGGGAGGATTCCTTGGTGACCTCAAGGGATCAAATAACAAGCTTGATAGCCAATCCTACCACCCCCTATCTTAATCACATGTTATTTGGCCTAGGTCTAGGATTTGTAAGGTGATTGTTGTCATCAAATTGTCCAAAAACTCTTAGGGTAAAGTTACATGAGAAAAATTCCCAACGTAATAGGATATTAGAAAGAGAAACACTATGGTAATCATTATGAGCTTACTGTGATACTAATAGGATACTAGTAATGAACTTGTGTTACATCTTGATTGACTGACTGTTTCTATCATTAATGGTTTTATAGGACGTACAAGCAAATAGGTATTTGTCAGATCTATCTTCATTCAGTGAGGGAAGTTCAGGTAGAATAGAGGAAAATGAGACATCTAGTAGGTCTAACAGGCAGAGATCAACTAGAGGTGAGAAGATCAGAAGAAAATTCCATAAACGCATGGATTTTTTTCTTGTGAAAGGGGGATCATGTTCTTATGATCATGAGAGCATAGACGAAATCAAGGTTCCATTGAGGTACCAACATATAGTGAAACAATGGGTACCCAAGGATATTCCTAAAATAAACACTGATTTTTGTGTAAACAAAAGGATATATTGGATTTCTCCATCGTCATTACATGGTTTGGGGCTATTTCCCATGGATGGCATAAAGTTCTATTACGATGGATTAACTGAATTGATGGAGTATGTCAGACCCTGTTATATCTACAAAGATTGGATACAAATAGTCCAATATACAAAAAATATGCAAAGATATGGCTTGGCTGCAAATTATATACAACTAAAAAACAATGATCAAAATAAAGGAGCAACTATCTACATTGACGAAATCCCAAAAGCAACAGGGAATATTGCAGGGTTTATAAACAATACACAACCCGCGACCACAAATAAGCAACCCAATTGCGTATTTGAGGGGCGTGAAGGAGACCATGTATTCATATGTGCAATAAAATCAATAGCTGCAGGGGAAGAGATATTGATTGATTGCAATTTGAATCGAATAGATAAAGATGTTGCTATTATGGGGGCGATACGTATACTAATTTACCCAACCTGTAAGCAATGACTCATATTTTATGATTTTCATTATGTTCTATTTTTGTTATCAACATTTGAATTTCTCATAAATTTGAATTTATTTCTCATGATATTGATCATGGTTCTAATTTTACTGTAATGTGGCAGGATGATCGTGGTAAATCAATGGCGGCCTCAGAACATGTAAATGAACAACAATTTTTGAATTGCATTTAATGTGCATTTCATTTCTGTGGCAATCAATTATTTTATTTGTTTACATAACTGAATAATCATTTATTTTGTCAAATATGTAGTTGAAGAGAAACGATGTTGATGATGATTCACTCGTCGAAAGGGATTTGTTTCCTTTATTGATCATTTTCCTTATTAAAATCATAGGTCTAGATCAAACTCCCGAGGTCAAAGAAAGGATCAGAGAAGTTATGACCAGGCTTAAGACATATAAGGTAATAACCATAATTTCAAGTTGTTTTATTTTTATGTCATAAGATCAATTATGAAAGCTTGATTTTAAACTTTTACATTATCTAAACGAAAAAGTGTTTTCTTTCTTATATAGAAATTTTTGGATCCTGTTGACACCGACATGCATGGTATCGGTAGTAGTGGCGCTACATAGACACCATAGGGTCCCAACGCAGGCCCTCATATAGTTTCCAGGACACAGCTATTCAGATCTCCACCTTCCATACCATTAGGTGGGAGCCACGACACACCCACCGAGGAAGCAGCCACATAGGTAGGCTCTAGAGGTGGTGACAGAGATGAGGCCGATGATTTGAAAAACTATATGGTTTCTTTTCCTAAAGAAAGACGTGTGACCAACATAGGGACCCTTCAGGGCACCTTTATGGTCAACGAGGAAGGAATTCCATTAAAGCAGGTTAAAGTCCCAGGTAATTTTGTTTTATTTTTTTTCATGTTCTCTATGTAGACAAATATAAATCATCTAAATTATTATTTTTAAATTAATAATCATATAATCATTTTGTGTGTAGGGAACAACGATTTTTATAGGTTTTTAGAGAATAAGGCTTTGCTGATTTTTGGACCCACCATACGGGAGAGGTGAAATTCCTAGAATTCCATCCTCAAAAAAGAATTGATGGGTTATCTAGAAAACCTTTTTGATGTAGATAATTTTAATAAGACCTTGGCCACGGCCGCAATTGGACAATATTTAAAATATACACGAGAAACATATAGGAAGCACTTGAAACAAAATTATAGGTTCGAGCATCCTCTGATGATTCCAGAGAGGGAGTGGAAGGCCCTCATTGAGGACGCAAAAGAGAATAAATTGACAGATGAAGGAAAAACACCCTCTGGTCCCATAAGGTAAATTACAATTACAATTGAATACCTTCAATTTGTTTTAGATGTAAATAAACCTGTTTTATATATTAACATACTTTAAACTTTTGATGATAGGTTGATTGACACATGAAAGGACACAAAAGCAAGGCTTACCAAATGTGGCCAACACAAGCTAGTTCAGGGCGGCTACTTGAAGTTGTAGTCACGAATTGTAAGTACCTAAATATCTTATTTGTATCGCCTTAAAACTTTTAGGTAATTCCAATGAATAACATAAAAAATACATACTCTTATGCAATGCAGGGTGACGAGTTTGGTATTGAAACCACGGAGGAAGACCTAAAGCTTGGTTACAAGTACGGTTCTAAAGAGGTAGTTGAACACTGAAAAAGCTTGGGGCAGATACCAAGAACCACTTTGCAGGATAAGGTAAGTAAAATTCAATCCACATTAACCTTTATTATTAAACGATTACAGTCATGTTGGATATTTTTTTTTTTTGTTAAGTAAGAGTATGATATATTAAGTACCTTCAAAAGACTGGTAAAAGTGCCAGATTACATCCATAGACAGTATGGCGTGATTGGACTGCCCCAACAGAGGGGAAACCAGTCCAATCAGCCTATGTAGTTTGCTAAGTAGTTTTAAAATTAAAGATAGCAAGTATGAGCCTGACTGCAAAAAAGAAAACTATCTAGGAGTGACAAGTTTTCCTTTGAGATACAATTAGACACCTGGCTGATAATCCCGGTTCGTGGCTGGGAGGTCTTCCGGCCACAACTCGTCCTCTAAGTAGGCGAGTCCCGAGTCCCAAATCATCTCAGTATTCCCGATGTCCATTGCTCGCTCGGCCACTGGCGCCGCCATCTGCTGTTGCTGGCTCGTTGAAGTAGTGCATGCCGTCCCCGCACGTTCTACACTTTGATTTTTGGTGTTGCCGAGTTGAGTCGTCGCCTGGGACACTTCCTTAGAGGAGCCTACACCCGGGTGAGAGGGAAAGGTCACACTCATGGAGGCCAGGAGATTGAGGAGAGTCGTCACTTTGGTATTGGTAGCATGTACGTGGAAGTGGAGGTCGTCTATCTCCTTGCGTAACTCAAACACCAGGTCGTAAATGTTGTCAAGATTGTCCCTGAGCTGCACACCCGTGCTGGAAACGGGATCCTGATGCGCATAATTTCCTGGTCTGCGGGGAGGAGGGGGATCGTCTGCATTGTCCTGGGGTGGATGCGCAGTGAGGAGGACGCCAGGTAGCGGTGCTGCTGGGGCGGGGTTCGGAAGCGGAGGTGGATTGGCTAACCAGGGTACCAGAGTCATGGAATGTGGTTACGAGTCAGGAGGCGAGAGGGAGGGCCTTCGGGGCCTCCAGGGGGCGCCCCTTCGCGGCTTCCCTCGTTCACGAGGCATTGAAACAAGATTAGGGAGGAGGTAGGCCGACTTGCAGGAGGCTTGGAGACTATGAGAGAAAACGAGGAGCCACAGAAAGTGAGTGAGGTCCGCCCAAGAGAACGCAGGGGAACGCTCACCACCCCTGATTTGGAGACTATGAACCGAGCATACAAATGAAAATTCCATCTGTGCAAGAGTCCTGTTATGGAAAACCAAGGATAACGAAAGCACACAAACCTTTATTGCTTGCGTACAATCCTTAATGGATGGCTGCATCATATTAATGCTGGAGGGTGGTGATTTGTTCCGACACGAGCATATCACGTGGCCTTGTGCTCGATGGGATGATGCCAGCCTCCTCTGTATGCCCCGTGGCCATCGATAACACCCCATCCGGGGGCAGTCATGTTGGATATTATTAACATTTACAACTTTGTTTTAATCAAGGGAGTAGCACTGTCAATGGATGCACTAGTCCTATTGGAGAGCACTGTGTTGATAACAGTTTGCAACCAGAAGATAATTTTGATCCCATTCAGTCCCAATTTTCCACGGAGGCGCAACTGCACGATGGTGCTACGACTGAGCTGGCACATGATAGTAATATGGCTGTATTTTAATCATATACTTAATAATTTCATAGTTATACATTTTGTACTTCTATTTTCTTTTACTTATACATTTATGATTGTCATTATAAAGTTTGTGGTCTCAATGGTAGAGAATGTTGTACTTGAGGCTCGTACAGCTGAAGAGGAGCACACGGGGGCAACCATTCCAACGGTGCCGACCAGTGCACTAGGTAAATAATTACATTGCATGTGTTTTTTTTAATATTACTGAACTAGTTCAATGATATTTAAAAACTGGTCATTTAAATTTGGTATCTTCTTCTTTTTTAGGTGATGCCTCATCACAACGACCTCCATTACACCGTGAGTAACCCACGACTAGGCATGCTCTGTGTGATAGGACGCAATCACAATCATATTTTGAAGAGCACCTAAAGAACTGTTGGGTCACATATTTGTCCATATTTTCATCATCTATAGACATCCATTCCATCCCTTTTCTGTCCTATTATCATTCATTTATCATTCCATTTTCCATACATTTCCTACAACTGCTCATAAAATGACATATTATTCCTTTTATGCTTTAGTGGTTAATAATGATTATTCTTCCTTCATTTTAAATGAATTAAAGACTATTATGCATGATTTGACGAGTGATTTTATGTATCTATAGTTGCAACAGTCAAGGTTCCAACCTCCAAATGACACATGTGAGTTCTAGCTCGTGGTTAACCGTTTTAAGTGAAAAACATGGCAGATAAGGAGAGGCTAATTTGCGTGGAATATTGTGAGCATATGAGGACGAGTCCTAAAAATCCGAGACATGGGTTTTGTTTAGAATGGGCCCAATTGAGTTCATCTCAGGTCATTTTCCAATTGGAGTTACAGTTTGAGAGAAGTTGTTGGTTCTTTAAAAGGGCATTTTCCAGATTTATAGTTGCGGCCAGTTCTCTAAACTTAGCAATTTGTTTGAGAAACCCAGGTATTTGGGGATATTATTTGTATAAAAAAAACCTCTTCAATCAGGAGAGAGACATTCATGAAATTATATAGAATTTATTTGTAAGAAAGAGCTGAACTTATGTAATTTCTGAGTTTTCTTCAATAATACAAAGGAGCTAATGGATCTGCAATTATGTGAAACTTTCTCTTAATCTTGTAAGTCTTTTGGCCACGCATGCTAGGTGAGGCAGGGCCTCCTCAATATGGTATGTGTTGGTGTTATTCATTTACTTGTATTTTTCTTTTCATTGTCTTAATTTATCTTGGTTTATGATTAGTTGATCACTGCTTACAGTTGTGTGTTGTTTTTTAGATTGCTCTTACAGTAAGATTCAATTCATGTTGTTGTTACTTCATTTTGTTAATAATCCTTTAATTTATGTAAGAGTGTGGTAGTGGTTTTATTTCAGCTAAGTGTATTTTCAAGCAAGAGCAGATTTGATTGATTTTAAGTTATGTGTTTTATTTTATTAAATAGATAATAGTGTTAGTTGGAATTAGATGCTTGCATATATTGTGCACGGTAACATTGAAATAAAAGACTTCCTCGGGTTGACAATTGAATAGTTGGGAAAATACTACAATGCAATTAATTCAAACATTAGTTCATCCCAATGTAGCGACTGTTGTTCCTTTGAGTGTAGTTGTTGTTCATTTGAAAGGAACAGTTGTCGTTCCTTTCGCACGACTGATGTTCCTTTGAGTGTAGTTGTTGTTCATTTGAAAGGAACAACTGTCGTTCCTTTCGCGTCACTGTTGTTCCTTTGAGGGTAGTTGTTATTTATTTGAAAGGAACAACTGTCATTCCCTTTACGATTGTTGTTCCTTTATAGGTGTTGCATCTCTCTCGGTGGGGTATTGAAAACGGAAGGTAAGAACCTACGTAAGCAACAAGTAAATGCTTGTGCCAGGGCCTACCTTTGGCTGATGCATAGAGGTTAATTTTAGGACATATTTAGAGCCCAACATTTTGGCGCCATTGCCGGGGAAGTTATCAAGGGCACACAAGACCAATTGACATCGTTTTTTTAGTTGCATGTTCTTGACACCGAGGTGAAGGGTCAAGGCATATAGGTTTCTTGATTGTTTCTTTCTTTTCATTTAATTTTTAGTTTTTAATCAAAAATCTTATCATTTCTCTTAGTGGTGATGTAAGCACCACCCATCCTACTCACAAGTTGACAGGAAAATTTGAAGAAGGAGCCTTGAGATAGCACATGAAGAATCCAACAAAAAGATGGCAGGTAAGAAGGAGACATAAATTGTTACCTTTGAATTCCCCATCAGAGATCCTCAAGGAGTGGTACAAATGCAAAGCATACCCCCATCAAATCTACCAAATTTTCACGGTTTGGCAAATGAAGACCCTGATGCATTCTTATTTCAATTTGAAGTACTTTGTAGTGGTTATGGTTATTTTACTAATGATCAAAAGTTGAATGTTTTTCCCCTTACTCTAAAAGGAACATCCCTCCGATGGTTCATGAGCCTCGGTGGTAATTCTATACAAACTTGGAAAGACATGAAATATGTATTCTTGCAGAGGTACCAAGATTATTGCAGGGTCAATGGAAATATCTTTGGAATGACACAAGGAGAAGAAGAGATTTTGGAGGAATATGTGGAGCACTTTCAATACAACCTTCAAAGATCCAAACAAAAATAGTTGGGAAAAGAGACCTTGAAAATACTCCTACTCAAAGGAATCCATGATGAATATTTAGAAATCTTAAATTTGATGGGAACAGGTGATGTATTTCAGTTACCATATGATGATATTTGTGAGTTAGGTAGAAGGTATTCAAGAGGGAACTTCAAGATTGGTGAGAATTCTAGTGAGCCTTCTTCTCAATATTTTAAATCTGCTGCAAAAACAAGAGTTAGAGGAGCTGAAATCATTAATTCAATTGAAAATTTTAATGTTGATATCATTAGCTCATTAAATTCACAATTGGATATTTTGAAGGATAAGAAGAAATGGGAGGAACCTGAAGAAACAATTTGTCCTCGGTGCCAAAAGAAACATCTTGCAATGGATTGTCCTTTGGATAGTCTCATAATTTGTGGCATATGTGACTTGAGTCATTCAACGGATCGTTGCCCCTCCTTACCCAAGATAAAATAAATATATCAAAGAGATCGAGGAGTTGTAGCAATTTCACCACAACAACCATGGCCTACATGTATGATTCAAAACTCTATCCCTCCATTTCCTTACTCTCACAAGAAATCATTGAATACTCATACACCATGGCAACTGTGGCAAC